>JAFVLL020036069.1:0-48315 GCA_021397915.2 Tor tambroides | reverse complement strand
GATCATGTGACACTTTAGACTGGAGTAATGGCTGATGGAAGTTCAGCTTTGAATCACAGAAATAAATTATATTTTAAAGTATATTAAAACAGAAAACATTGTTATATTGTAATAACATTTTGCAAGAATACTGTTTTTCTTCTGTATTTTTGATCAAATAAATGCAGGCTTGATGAGCAGAAGAGACTTCTTTCAAAAACATTACAAATAGTAATGTTTCCAAACTTTTGACCTGTACTGTATATTAATTTAATATTTACTTTATTGTCATTCTTTTCAGGGTAATGTCTACGTGAAGTGTCCCAGCATTCCTGCTGCTATGGCTGCAGTCAGTGCGTTACATGGACGTTGGTTTGGAGGTAATTCTAAATTCTGTACATTTTGATTTGAGCATTGTCTGTCTAAATTCTAAAGCAATATGTGTTATGATCTGATATGTATTATGTATTCTGTCTAGAACCATATGTATTATGGCCTTAATTATTTCACATTTAAATTTTATTTTCCAGGTAAAATGATCACAGCAGCTTACGTTCCTCTTCCTACATACCACAACCTTTTCCCCGAGTCAGTGCAGGCAACACAGCTTCTTATGCCCAGTCGCCGGTGATCAATCACCCCTGGAAGACTCAACTTTTTCAGCCTTGCTCTTTTTAACTTTTGGACAATAATAACAGTTCTGCAAGCTGTGGCACAGTTGTTTTGTTTCCTTTTAAGTTGGTTACAAAACCAGTAAGGTTAAAAGTTTCACTTGCATAGTGTCCTTACAGGTCTTGGACTTTGAGAGAAGTTCTGTGGTGTAAAAGTTTCCTATGTACAGCCTACTTATTGAATTTTGCTTCTTGATCTTTTATTGTTCGTACATAATTTTTTTTTTTTTTTCTTCCCTTCAACATATATTGTCTTTGTGATAGATCTGATTGGCATGTTTCTCACTTGAGGAAGTGTACAATATTGACAGATAACACAATATAAATGGCTTGGATTTAAACTGCAATTTTGATCAGACATGAACATATTCAACTTTTTGGCTCTATGAGCTGTGGGAACTAAATGGCTGACAAATCTTTTGTTCATTTAGAGACCATAAGGTTTAAAAACATCTTGTTTTTCTAATCAAGATTTGATTTTTGTAAAGTCCTTGATGAAAGTTCATTTCAAATAAAGCCAAGATAACAAAAAAAGTGATCATTTCATTTGAACTGAATTCCTGTTTAAAAAAAAAAAAAAAAAAAAAAGGCAAAAGAGAGATTTGTCCCTTTTTTGTTGCTAAGGTTTGCTGCTATATTTATTGGTTAATGTTAATGAGTATAAATTAAACTGAAAAAAGAGGTCCTTCCAGAAAGTATCCAGCCATATATTATGAATAATACAAGATGAGAGATGCAATAGAATGAAAACGTGGTTTTTTTGGCAGGACATCAAATCACCCAACACTCCTCTCCCCCAGCCCAGATTTGGTGCCTTGCGACTTGTTTTTCCCAAAACTGAAATTACCTTTAAAGGGGACTGAGATGTCATTATCCAATGTACAAAGTTTCTTGTATTTTCTATCTTCTTTAATAAATCTCTCTATTTTTCATATTACTTGGCGGGATACTTTCCAGGCAGCCCTTGCATTCTAATCAATATTTAATGTGTAATTTTTTTTTTTAAATTACACTTCTAAATTATTTTAAAAAGTGTTGATTTAAATGGATTAACTATTAAAGTGAATGACTATAATTATGTCATCTCTGTACATCCTTGCCAAATCCTGTGGCAGACTGAGCATTTTGGCTATGCGCTTGGGTTCAACGGAGCTGCAGCCATCGCTGCCGAGAGCGTGACGGATCAGATGTGTAGCACTGTTCTCATCCTCCAGAGCAGAAAGAACTCTATTCTTCCTCTCCTGCAGCAGTCTATGCATCTGTCCCACTGTAAAACACAGTCCAGAAACTGGCTTCTTCCACTGCATATCAGACAGATGTTCCCCCAAAACCTGCACCACAGTCTGCCTGTGCATCAGTTCCCAAAGACCCATCAGTAGCTAGAATCAAGAATTTGTCCTGTGGTCGCAATTTGTGATACGTAGTTTCTGGATCTGCTATGAAGTAAGGTGGTGTGTGGTAGTCCGGCAGCAGCATTTTTGCATTTTCATTCCCGATCAGCAGCTCTGGACGTGAATCAGATGCGATTCAAGAGCTCACCGCTCCACTTGAACTTCATGTCTCCAAAAGCCCTGAAAGGAATCAACAGGCCCAATAACCTGTCATGTTTCACCACTGTTTTCCGCTCAGAAGCAGGATGCTCTGAAAGAACCCGTTGCATCTCATCTAGGTTGTGGGCATTGTGGTCATTGGTAACACTGTGAGCTGACCACCTCCCATCATCTCCTTGTACCCCGAGCACTGCTCTGCTGTCACCCAGATTGGCAACATGAAGATCATCTCGGTCCACGTGAGCCACACAGGCCGTGCATCCAGACAGAGCCACTCTGAGAGGTGTGAAACGAGCAAAAGGAATCCCAAAGTCCACCTGGGCCTCCAAGGAAATATCGTTATCCAGTCTCTTGAAAGCGTTTCTTAAAGCTGTTGGTATATCACTGTCATCATCATCCTCATGCAGATCTATTCTCTCCTGCCAGTATGTCCTCAGGCTATTGAAGTATAGCTTGCCAGCATCTGTGCTAACATAGTCGTTGGGATGCTTGTGCCATGGTAGCACCGGAAGTACAGGCCGTTCACTCTCCACAGCCTCCTCTATCTCAGTTAAAGTCTTCAATGGAAGTAGAGACACGGCTATGTAGTAAAGGAGGCGTTCACTAACTGCTTGTGCGCAAGCAGAACCTGCATGGCCATCAAACACTCCCAACAGCATGCCTCGGCTCTGTAGACACGTTGCAGCACTCCGTCTGTCTTCACTTGGGGAGTTTGATGGAAGGATATTACTATCAAACCCTTTTATTGACCCGTTATACCGTCCATCATATCCATTTGATTTTAAACTATATTCATTAGTCTTCAAAACATGGTTTATTTGTGTGAGTGCACACCATTAAAATGTTTGATATTAAAATAAACTGACAAATTAAAAAACGTATGTATTTCACTACCTAATGGGCTAAAACACAAAATATGCACACCTTTTACAGTTTTTAATATTTACTATAAAACTGTCAAAATGATTTACAGTTTGTGTTATGACTGTAAGCCATTCTCCTCAAATGCTATTGAGCTTTAAATTTGCGTTTGAGGCCATTTTTACATATGATTTACAGTTTATTTTAATAAATATCAAAAATGTAAAAGGTGCTCATTATAGTTGACACCTAGATGAGCAGTTAAGAGTTGTTTTTATGACTGTAAGTCATTCTCCTCAAATGCTATTGAGCTTTAAATTTGCGTTTGAGCCCATTCGGTTGTGAAAAAATAGCAATTTTTACATATGATTTACAGTAGATTTTAATAAATATCAAAAATGTAAAAGGTGTGCATTATAGTTGACACCTAGATGAGCAGTTTACAGTTTGTTTTATGACTGTAAGTCATTCTCCTCAAATGCTATTGAGCTTTAAATTTGCGTTTGAGGCCATTCGGTTGTGAAAAATAGCAATTTTTACATATGATTTACAGTTTATTTTAATAAATATCAAAAATGTAAAAGGTGTGCATTATAGTTGACACCTAGATGAACAGTTTACAGTTGTTTTTATGACTGTAAGTCATTCTCCTCAAATGCTATTGAGCTTTAAATTTGCGTTTGAGCCCATTCGGTACTGAAAAATAGCATTTTTTTTTGCATATGATTTACAGTTTATTTTAATAAATATCAAAAATGTAAAAGGTGTGCATTATAGTTGACACCTAGATGAACAGTTTACAGTTGTTTTTATGACTGTAAGTCATTCTGCTCATATGCTATTGAAGTTAGAAAAATGTATACCAATATCGGATGTAACTTTAGAGACGGTCCCTAAATATGCGAATATCGAACTTCCAACGTCAAGCCAACTTTATGCCAGTGCTCCAGGTGGCAGAACGAAAATGAATTTCAGTAGTATAAGGAAGCCGAACCCTAAAAAACACAAATGTCATAATTCTTACACAAAAAGTCAAGATTATTAACGTTATGAAACATAACTATATAAACATGATGACTCGTAGATCAGTGAATGAAACAAACAACCACCGAATCGGTTCTTTAAAACGATCTGTTCAAACGAACCGATTCTCGGAAATGACTTGGACTTCCGATCGCTACTTGTGGGAACATAATATAAACTAAAGACAAAAAAGATGTCTTTCATGAAACGCTGTTGATTTTCTCAAACTGGATCTTTGTTCTGCAGTGAGGGGCTACTGGAGGACAGATGAACGAACCAGTTAGAGCAGCATTGTATTGGTTCATATTCATAATTTCCGGTAAAAAAAAAAAAGCCATGCAAGGTTTAGGTTTCAACCAATAAACTCCGTAAACGTCACAAAAACCCGCCCACAAGTGACTCAGATAACCAATGAGAGTTATAATAACAGTCGTCCCGCCCCAGCTTGTGTAAGCATTGGAGTGGGTTTTGAAGGCTTATGATGTTATGACACACTGTTCTTTGAAGATACTGGGCATGTCGTCGCCTCTAAAGTTGCCCGAATAATACATTTGTTTATCTTTTGGTTGACGAAGGCTTTATAAGAAGCTATTTTAATTATTTCTGTCATTGTTTATGTTGAGAACACTATAATTGCCTAAACATGATGAACAGGACTCTATCAAGAAAACTTCTGGGCTCCATGTGTGGGATCTCCAGCCGTCGACTGAGCTTCGCTCAAAGCGCTGTCAACACTGTGCAGAAGCAGAAAGGTACAGTATAAGTAAATCCATTTCTCTAGTCTAGAGACTAACAGTGACGCAGTTGTATTTAGCTTGTGTAAGTTACTCTACAAGGCTGTGCTAATAGAGGTATTAGCAAGCTGGCATGTAAATACTAGTATGGCTGTATTTATTCCAGTCACTATGAATTTTAATGTTGACGAACATGCCTGTCTTTTTCCACAGAGTTGATCAAGAGTAGGGAGCTAGAAAATGATGAACTGAGACCGCTGTATATGGACTTTCAGGCCACCACACCCATGGTACCCATCTGCTGTAGTCATCCTAATTATACTCCTGCCATGTAGATAAAGTAACTAATCAGACTCGTAAATCTAGTGCATGAGAACATTTCTGGGATGTTTACATGCCACTATTGAAAAATGTTCCAGGACCCAAGGGTTTTGGATGCCATGCTTCCCTATCAAGTCAATTACTACGGGAACCCACATTCCAGGACTCACGCTTACGGATGGGAGAGCGAGACCGCAATGGAAAAAGCGAGAAAAGTACGTCTTTATGCTTCCTTGCATGTTTTTATAAGAGAAGCAAGAACATTCTCTGGATTATTAGCATTCTCAGATAGCTGAGAGCTGTATTTATGAGTACTGAACCATAATATTTTGGTTAAGCCAAAAATGCACTGTTTATGGTAGCACAAATGTTTATTTCCTCTTCAGCAAGTAGCAGATCTTATTGGTGCTGACCAAAGGGAGATTGTGTTCACCAGTGGTGCGACTGAGTCCAACAATATGTCAATCAAAGTAAGTATGTCATTACTGTGAGGCAAGATTAGGATTAGGAGAAAGTGGGACGTAGGGACACAAATGATTAGGCATATTCTAAAATAAACGAATATGTAAAGTTTATATAGTATGTGCTGCAAGTAACTAAATATCTCTTGGTTGTTCTTTTATGTCTTGTCTTTTTATCTTTTTTTAAAGGGTGTGGCTCGGTTTTATAAGGCTAAAAAAAACCACATCATCACCACCCAGACTGAGCACAAGTGTGTGCTAGACTCCTGCCGAATTCTGGAGGCAGAGGGTTTTGATGTAACATATTTACCTGTGAAAAATAATGGACTGATTGATTTGAAGGTAAGCTTTCTTAAAGGGGAAACATCCAATTTCCGAGCCAGTTACAGCACCAATCAGAATAGCAAAAATAACGATATTACTAAACAAGTTTTATACACTCAACTCCCTTGTTTGACAAATTGGTAGTCCTGCATCAAACTAACTCTACTGGTTGAAGGAATGAATTTTTATGGATGCTCAGGTAGATAGCAATCATTGTTGGAGAGTAACTAGTTATATGTAACTGAGTTACGTAATTTAATTAGAAAGTAAATGTACCTGTAATCTGATACAGTTACTGAGAAAAAATGGTAATTAAATTACAGTTACTTTTGAAAATGTTAACAATTACAAACGGGGTTACATCTGAATATTCACACACACACACACACACACACACAGACACACAAACAAATTTAACTGTTTTTTTTCCTAAATTGCATTGACTGCTGTAAAATATGAAACACCAGTGTTTCAAGATTTTAGGAAACCGAATAGGACAAATGCTTATTTGATTACTGTTTTATTTCCTATTTGATTTTATGTACAGTGTTGGGGATAATACATTACAAGTAACGCAAGTTATGTAATCAGATTACTTTAAGTAACTAGTAAAGTAACATTACTTTTTAATTTAGAAGGAAATATCGGAGTTACTTTTTCAAATAAGTAACGCTAGTTACTTTGTTTGCCTTGTATTGACTGACAGCTCTTGTGTTGCCATGTTGAGAGAAACCATGAGTAAGTGCAGAGGCGTTGTGTGTGAACATGATCTTACTGTAATTCTAGACCAAATATGAACATGTATTTACTCATCTCACCTGCACAAAAACAGATTCAGTATTCCTTAAAATGAATAAAAACAGTCAAAATACAAACTCAGAATATTATATAAATCTGCAATAATTAAATGTTAAATAAGACAAATGTCATTTATGCATTTAATCCCATTTTATTAACTAATGTCTTTGCTACTGACCTTCGATGATCTTATTCAACCATACTAAGCAAAAATGAAACATTTGTTTAATTTTTGTTTTTGCTGAATAGTGTTGAACTTTCTTCTCCTGCGTCATATTCTTCATGTAATTTGTTTGAGCTGCGCCCTGCACTGTACAGACATGTATTTACATTTCCTTCAGCCTGAGGTGTATTCATTTCACTTTTGGTGTGAAAGGGCTTTTATAATTGTAAAAGAAGAACTTTTTATATTAAAAACAAACAAGCAAGCCCTGCCCAGATTTAAAAAGTAACTTAAAAGTAACATCACACATTACTTTCCATGAAAAGTAACTAAGTAATGTAATTTCTTTTTTAGGGAGTAATGCAATACTGTAATGCATTACTTAAACAGTGTTGGGGAAAGTTACTTTTTAACGTATATGCTTTTATTTTTTTTTAAGATTAACTGTTTTTTCCAAGGCATTGGTAGATGGCAGTGTTTCTTGTCATAGCTATGCAAAGATTCAATTTCAAAAACAGTATCATAGCTATTAAACTATATCTTATGATTTTGAATCAGCATTTAAGCTCAGAATGATCTCAAAGTAAAAAGAGGTGCTAAAGTCTTGATTTTGTGGAGGCTGTGCTTTAAAATTGAATTTTTATAATCTTAAATCAAGTGATGAAGGATTTTGAAAGTCTTGACAGTAATCAGTGTTGAGTACTTCTGTAAGGTTAACCCTGACTTGTTTAAATGTTTGAAAATTAATATTGAGGAATTTAGAAAAGTCACCAAAATAAGTGTCAAATAGGGTAACTTGTAATCTGTAACTTGTTACATTTTCTAAAGTAACCTTCCCAACACTGATTACAATCCTGTTGGTGGCTGATTGTGGTACAGAAAAGAAAAAAGAAATTTACCTTTATAAAATGTTTTTTTTTTTTTTTCCATATTTCATATATGTATCTTTTTTTTCTTATGTTGCATTCAGCAATTACAGGAAACAATCCGTCCAGAAACCAGTTTGGTGTCCATAATGACTGTCAACAATGAGATTGGGGTCAAACAGCCAATCAAAGAAATAGGTAATTCCTTTTATTAATATAATGCTCTAAACATATACCTGTCAATCTTCATGTCTTCTATATCAACAATGTTTTTGATTTCAGGTCATCTCTGTAGGTCCAAAAATGTGTTCTTCCACACTGATGCTGCTCAGGCTGTTGGAAAGATCCCCATTAATGTCAATGACTGGAAGGTGGATCTGATGTCCATCAGTGGCCATAAGATCTACGGGCCCAAAGGTAGAGTATTGTTGTACATTTAAATGCACAACAGTTACATTATCCAAAATATATTAATGAGTGGTTGTGTTTATTAGGAGTTGGGGCTTTGTACGTGAGAAGGAGACCCAGGGTTCGTATTGAGCCTTTACAGAACGGAGGGGGACAGGAAAGGGGTCTACGTTCAGGGACCGTGCCCACACCTCTAGTCGTAGGCCTCGGATCCGCCTGTGAGATCGCCCAGCAAGAGTTAGAGGTAGAGACTTCAGAGTTGGAGTTAAACTTTCTATTGCCAGTCTAAGTTTGCTTATATGTGGGTTTCATTTCCTGTTTATTTTCAGTACGATCACAAGCGTGTGACAGTTCTTGCAAATCGCCTCGTGCAGAAGATCATGTCAGAGATTCCTGATGTTGTGATGAATGGAGACCCAGATCAGAGGTATCCAGGTAAGATTCGACTTTCTAATTGTCTCTTTTTCTTAAAGGTTCCAAGCTGACTTGAGTTTGTGATCTAAAAACACTTTCCTCCTGCAGGATGTGTAAATTTATCATTTGCCTATGTTGAGGGGGAGAGTCTGTTGATGGCGTTAAAAGATGTTGCGCTTTCATCTGGAAGGTCAGTAGATTAAAAATGTCAGACCAGGGGAAAGACTACAACTATACTACTGATATTTTTACATTACATATATTATATTACATATATTATACATATATATATATATGTATGTGTACATATAATACAAAATAATATAAATAGGAATGGAAAAAATTACTAAAAATTAAATTAAAATGAAAACTACAAATATAAAAATAAAAGCTGATTCAAAATATTAATAGAAACTATAATGGTACATAAATAATACTAAAGTAACATTGTTCTTGTTGCAGCGCCTGCACATCTGCTTCCTTAGAGCCCTCGTATGTCCTTAGAGCAATAGGGGCAGATGAGGACTTGGCACACTCATCTATTCGGTTTGTGGTTTTTATATAATATCAGTGTAAATGTTATTTTATCCCCCCCAGTCATGCTCAACACGCCTTGTTTCTCTCTCTCTGTGTGCTTTTGTTACGTAATCTGTGTTCAGATTTGATCTTAAGTTGTAAGCCCCGTTCACACCAAGAACGATAACAATATTAGCGTCCACACCAGCGAATGATATCATCTGTTTATTCTTAGCACACACTCATCTGCCGCTTTAAATTCTCGAGCTCATGATAGCAGGATGGATTCTGATTGGGTATCAGTGTTTGTTTCGTTCATCAGCTGGAAAAAAAATCGTTCTGAAAGTGATTCCAACGATATCATTTCTCTGTGTCTTTATCATTATAGTTGTGGTGTGGACTCTGCTATTCTTTAATATTGAAAATGATTTTTAGAACTACATCTTTATAGTTATCGTCCTTGGTGTGAACGGGGCTTTAATACACACATTTCCTGCTTGAACCACGACCACACAAACTGTAATGAGGGGATCTGATGCACATGATCAGATTTTTAAATTTATTTTTTTTATAAGGTTTGGAATTGGCAGATTTACCACAGAGGAGGAAGTGGACTATACAGTGGAGAAGTGTATTCAGCAGGTCAAACGGCTGAGGGAGATGAGGTGAGCTGTTCATGCTTGATTTGTCTGATAAAATAGTTCATTTAGATACTGTTACGTAATGTTTTATTTGAATCCCTGTCAACAAAATCTTTCTGTGGGAAAAATCAGGATTGTTCATGATTTTTTTTGTTTTGTTTTTTGTCTTTCTTTGTCTCTTAGTCCATTATGGGAAATGGTCCAGGAAGGCATTGACCTTAAAAGCATCAAATGGACCCAGCACTGAGTTGTTCTGAACACATGGAGTATGAAGCCCTGCTGTGGTTGTGAATACTTATTCTATAAAGCTTGATTAGGCTGCCATACCTCCTTAGACCTTACTCTCCCAAAAAACACGCACAATTTTGTTTCTCAATTTTGGAGAATTGAATTTGTCTATGTGAAGACCATTTTAAAGTGCATTTGTATGAATTGCAGGGTTTACAGAGATGTGCATTTCGTCAGTTCTATCACTTTTTCTCAAACCAGCTTTCACCTCAGTTTTTTTTATATTATTTTATAGTATATTCACAGTTGCTCTATTAAAATCACTGAAAATATAATCACAAAAGACATCTTACTATAAACATGCACTGAATGTTGCCCTGTGTCGTTGTGTGTGTGTGTGTGTGTGTGTGTGTGTGTGTGTGTGTGTGTGTGTGTTTGAGCACATTATACTGCAAAATGTTTTAGGAGTCTATCATAATGTCTGTTGTCCTAGTTCTGAGACCAGCAAAATTAATTTCAGTGATACCTTATGTTTCATTAAAATTAGCATTGTGTTAGGCGAGTCAGATGCTAATATTTTTCATTAAAAAAAGGACAACACCAGCTTGAAACATTACATGTTTTGGCACAGGATAGGATTGATAACAGGTTTCATTATATTCACATGTTGATTAAGAACTATATGCTTATGTTCTAGTATGAGCTTGCATGTCTTTTCATGATTTCTGTAGGCTCTGTTATTGTAAAGTCATTGTTTTAGTATGTTATACCAATAAACATCCAAACCAATTGTTTTGTCCTTTTTGCTAGATAATAAATGAATAAAATAAATTACATTTAGTATCGATTGTGCTGTATATTTTGGTTGAAACTGTGATTAAAACCTTACATTAATAAAAAGTGAGACATATTACAAAAGATTTCTATGACATTCTTTTGAACTTTCCGTTAATCAAAGAATACTTAAACCGTTTCCACAAAAAACATTCAGTACAATGGATTTAAAAAAAAAGTTTCAAATTTCAGCAAATCTGAAGGAATTTCTGAATAAAACTGGATTTCGTTTTTATTTATTGGTTTGTTTGTGTGAGAAAACACACTTTCCTCCAGTCCAGCAGGCAGCAGTAACGCATAAGCGACCGTTGACACACTATTTAAAAACAAAACAAACAAAAACGACATCTAGTTCAGCGACTTTCTTTCAAAATGGCAAGTACATTTCAGCACTTAAACTTGATTGTGTTTCTATAACTCAAAGTACGTGTTTGTTAGCTCATTATTGTCTCAGTTAAGGTTTTTGTAGGCTAACTTCAGCAAGGCGTTGCCATCATAGCTATTGGTAGCTACAAATATAATAAACAAAGCAAAAATACGTACACAGGGATTTCACGAATGATATTAAATACTAAGCAATTTTGCCGTTTTAATGACTTGAGGGTTTATGTTGCAGAATGAGGCAGAGAAGGCGATCAAAAGGATTCAGGCTCAGAAAGGAGTGGAAGGAGTAATCGTGGTTAACGCAGAAGGTGTCTGGCAAATGAGATGTTACTAGTTATTATTATAGTTTGGTTGCAAACGATGTAATGTGCTTCAATGGTAACTGGTCAGTTAAAGAGATCTTTTCTGTGTACTTTTTAATAGGCATCCCCATAGAAAGCAATCTCGACCACCAACATACACTTCACTATACCTATAATTTCCAACAGCTGCTCACCAGAACGCAGAGAATGATGAAGGACCTTGACCCTCAGAATGAAGCCACCCTTCTGGATGTTCAAACAGAGAAAAATAATATTCTGATTTCCACAGGTAAAGAAAAGTACACTTATGTAATGCTAATTTTCATTAGGTTAGGTTGTGTTTTTTCTCAACAATTAGTGGGTCTCAGTAAAGCTCCAAGTGAGACTGAGGAATATTGTATTGGACAGTGGAGGAACCTTTGAGTCAAAGTTTGAGAGCCACTGGGTTAGACAAGCTCCAGGTTTCGGGTGATAGTTTGACTAATCATATTTGTCTTGAAATTATTTGATTACAGTTGTTTTTAAATAATTATTTTCACACTCAGCCTGCAGAGTTATTTGAATGTCAGGTGTGATCTTTGGGACACTTTTTTTTTTTTTTTTTTTGCAGTTCGGTATACATCTAAAATACTACTACAGCCAAATATACATTTGGTATTTATCTATATTATGATGATTATGATCATAAATTAGTAATGTATTTTATTGTGTTCTTTCCACAGCCAAGGACTATTTTATGATTGCCATTAAAAATTCTAGAGAAGGGCCCTGAATTCTTCATTTTCTTCATTATTTATTCTTCGGTATTTTTGTTGTTGTTGTTGTAATTAATGGACAAAAGTGATACATTCCATGTTCCAGGAAAGTTAAGTTTATATATAACACAGTTACAGTGACGTAAGCTTCCATTAATACATATTGAATGTACTGCCTTTGCATATTCTAATAGTATGCTCTCTTTTGTAAGTACTCCAGCTGTTCATCATCTGGAGGCATCAGCATGACACTATAACATACTGTACCTGTTTATGTATGCAAAAAATAAAAATAAAACAATGCATTTTCTTTATTTTGTGATTGCTTACTTTTTTATTGATTTGAATATACAGGAAATACTAAACTGTTATATATTGTACACTCAAGAAAAATAGTAAAACAGTACTAGAGTTATTCAGCTGATTTATTAGTTTATTTTTAATAGAATGAGAATGAGAATGAGCTTTATTGGCCAAGTATGCTTGCACATATGAGGAATTTGTTATAGTGACAGAAGCTCTACAGTGCAACAGAAAGACAGCAACAGGACACAGATAATAAAAGAATAGTAAACAAATATACAAATAAGCAATGTACAAAACAGCAAAACACAATATATAATATAGACAATTATGTATGTACAGGTCTGATATGTGCAAATATGTGTAAATATGTGCAAATATATTAGACAAATGTGTGTACAGGTCTGATATGTGCAAATATGAAATGGGGAGAAAAAAAATAAAAAATAAAAAGGGAAGTGTGGTGAATAAATAATAGACTTGTGTGTTCTGCATTTTATTGTCGAGTGTTCATGAGATGGATTGCCTGAGGGAAGAAACTGTTTCTGTGTCTGGTCGTTCTGGTGCTCAGAGCTCTGTAGCGTCGACCAGACGGCAGCAGTTCAAAGAGGGAGTGTGCTGGATGTGAGGGGTCCAGAGTGATTTTACCAGCCCTTTTGCTCACTCTGGATAAGTACAGTTCTTGAAGAGTGGGGAGGGTTGTACCAATGATTCGCTCAGCAGTCCGGACTACCCTCCGTAGTCTTCTGAGGTCAGATTTGGTAGCTGAGCTGAACCAGACAGTTATTGAAGTGCAGAGGACGGATTCAATGATGGCGGAGTAGAACTGTTTCAGCAGCTCCTGTGGCAGGTTGAACTTCCTCAGCTGGCGAAGGAAGTACAACCTCTGCTGGGCCTTTTTCACAATGGAGTCTATGTGATTGTCCCACTTCAGGTCCTGAGAAATTGTGGTGCCCAGGAATCTGAATGACTCCACTGCAGTCACAGTGCTGTTCATGATGGTGAGTGGGGGGAGAGCAGGGGGGTTTCTCCACGATCATCTCCACAGTTTTGAGCGTGTTAAGCTCCAGGTTGTTAAGACTGCACCAGACAGCCAGCTCCTCAACCCCCTGTCTGTAAGCAGACTCGTCACCGTCCTGGATGAGGCCGATCAGTGTGGTGTCATCTGCAAACTTCAGGAGCTTGACAGAGGGGTCTTTAGAAGTGCAGTCATTCGTGTAGAGGGAGAAGAGAAGTGGGGAGAGAACGCAGCCCTGAGGAGCTCCAGTGCTGATGGTGCGGGTGCTGGATGTGTATTCACCAAGCTAATAGTAGTCTATTTTCAGTATTAGTTATTTATTCATTTATTTATACTTTTTTTTACCCCTCTATCTGCAAGGTATATACCTTGTAGCCTCTACAAGAGTTTGCCATCAAAACAAAAACAGCGTGTTGTGTAAGTTAGGTCATTTTAATTTTTTTTATTGATGTGAAATTGTAGCAAAAATGGCAGTGCTTTAACAAGTTATTAGATAAATACGTTATAAATGACAATAGACACCGAACATGAATGATGAGATGAGGAGGCTGTGGGATGTGACAGAATCTGGTAGAAATACACAGATATGACTATAGAGTTAAAATGTGTCTCTTATGTAAATGCTGTTTAGAAAAGCCAAAAGTAGCTATTTTGAGCACTTCAAAGTGTTAAAAGGAAATCATTGGATAGCTTTAATATGGATCATAATATTGATCAAATTCATTAACTTGGTTACTTATTGGAGAAGAGGAGAGAATAAAAGCTGTTCTGTTAAAAACAACTGATTGGCAGGAAACCAGTTACATGAGAGTACATTGTTGGATAGCTGAGCTCAAAAGACATAGATTCGAAAAACAAAAAGGCAAGCATAAACATGGCCTACTTCATTGTCTGACAAATGAAAATGAGACGGACGTTTAGATGAATCACTTATTTCAGACAGTTTCACTTACAAATGGTCAGACAAAAACAACACAAAGAGCAGAATGAGATTTAGAAAACTGCTTTAAACTCACAAACACACAATTCCAATTTACATCGTACATAACTACAAAAAGGCATGACCAGAAGCTCTGTACATAAACTTTATACAATTATCTATTTTCATATATACAATAAAAATGAACTATGTACAGCATTCCCCCCCAGTCTTCCTAAGAGAGAAAAATAGACAACACATCTAAAGATGTAGATTCACAATAAAAGGGCAGATCAGACCTTGTAAAAGTGCCAATTTGTCAGCCTTCAAATGGTTAACTACTACACATACAGTAGTACACAATCCGTATGCTAACTAGTCTCCTTCATTTAGTTACTTTAAACAAGCAAATGTTTTTGAGCAAATGTTTTCTATTTGAGATGAACAGGTTACCAGAACCAGATATCACATCATACAACTGACACATTATTCCAGGGGCAAAAAAACTCGTTAGGACTTACAGACAATATTTAAGAACATCTTATGTAAGAAAATACAACTAATTTCAGATGCCAGTTTATTTTGTGCATACCATTTAAGTGCTGGTTTCTGAGTTTACCCTGATATCCAGCAGCTTTTTTAATTTCCTGAAAATACATTATTCTAGCTAGTGCTTCATAGCCAAGAGAGCCATAACAGTGACATGCTACCATGTTTCAACCTGGTAATAATTGGAAACGTGTCAAAAAAAATGATTCATTCCACCTATATCCATCACCTGCCCAGACAGCTTATAGTGCACAAGAGCTGTAAGCAGTAATCGTGTGCACCATCTAAGTGAAACTACAATATAAAGATTGTTTTGAATAGCATTTTAACAGGAACAAACACAAAAAGAAAATACTTCTGAATGTTGCTGGATCTTAAAGGTGATCAGTAGCCTAGTCTGTTCATGGACAGCTTTGGAAAGGACTAACAGCTCCTGACCAGCAGAGGGCATTGTCTGATTGTCTTTACTGTTTGCTAATCTAGGATTAAAAATGTGGTTGCTGGTGTGCTATTTTATTGCTAAATGGTTAATACTGGTCTAAAAAGCTGCGCCGACCCCAATTTGTAATATAAACCTTGTTTGACTGCACATGTGTCTTTGTGTATGTGTTTTGTTAATGGTGACAGAAATAAACTATAAAATAGTTTATTTCTCCTTTTTTTCTTGCCATACTTTTGGATGTACACTACTGTTTAAACGTTTGGGTCAGTATATATATAAAAAAAATTTATTTAATTTTTGAAGTGACAGTAAAAACATTTAAAATGTTACAAAATATTATTTCTATTCCGAATGAATGCTGTTTTTTATGTAATTTGATATTCATCAAAGAATCCTGAAAAAACAAACAAAAAAAAAACACCTCATTTTAAACAAAAAATTTAAGAGCACAACTGTTTTCAACATTCATAATGAGAAGAAATGGCTGCTGAAAATTCATTTTGCCTTCAGAAATAAATTATATTTTAAATAAAATATTTTAATGTATAATAATATTTTACAATATTACAGTTTTTACTGTATTTTTGAGGCCAAACTTTTGAACAGTAGTGTATGCGGGTACTTGCCCTCTGCTCAACACATGATTATCTTAACACATCTGTTCCTCAAACTTCCACAGAAACTTGTAACTACAGCACGGCCACATTTGCTGTTGGTAAAAGTTGAGCATGTATTCATGGCACTCATCCTGTGAGATTTCACTGGACTGTTATTTATTATTTGTTCACCAGATTACATTATATCCACAAAAAACTCACAAGGGTTGCCCATGGCATGCTGGAAAGACTGGCGACTGGCGGTGAGTTCAGGTGGTATGGCCCCTATTTCCCTCACTGGAGGGGCCCCTGGGGGCCCGCTGCTCATAGCCCCCTTAGGGGTCAATCTGGCCAGGCTGTAGGGAGGAGGCAGGCCCGGGGGTCCGTAAGAGGAAGCGTGGCTCCGTTCGCTGAGCGCACAAGAGGCGTGGCCGTACTTGGAAAAGGGAGCATGGCTGTAGGAGAAGGACGTGCGGCTGTGTTGGGATGGGACGCGGGAATGAGTGTAGCTGCGAGATGAGAGAGCATGGCTCCGGTGGCTCAACTGGCTGGCTGAACGCTCAACCCGCCTCCCACCTGCTCGCTTGCCTGAATCTGATTCGCTGCCGCCGCTGCCTGCTGATTTGCGGTCCTTGTCCCTCGGTACAGGCCGCTGGCTCCTCCCAGCGCTAGGATTGGAACTACTGCTTCGACTTCCTGAAAAATAAACAGAGGTTTATATGGTTATATGGAGAACAAGCATGATACTGCAAAACAATAAATCAACCGAATGTATTTTATTCTTCAGTCTTTACATGACAACAGTTTTTAAGGTTAACTTCTGCACAGTGACAAAGAAAATAAAAATTGTGGTTGTGGACAGCAGTAAACTCAGTATTGCGGTTCAAGTTCTGTCACTTAGCAGAATCTAGCTTTATCTGTGAAAACCATAAACAACACAGTGCAAGATAAACTAAAATGAAATCTATAATAATAAGGGTTCACTTGCTGTAAAAAAGTAATGAACAATGTCATTATTACTGATTTTTCATATTGTAGGGCATATGAAGCTATTGTTAATATCAAAAAATGATACTGTTTGATTTGAACAATTTTGATACTGATGACAAATGTAATATCTGGATCTTTAAGCAAAACTAATCAGTGCTGCCTCCTTTAGTATCTAAAGTAACAGCTCATGAGTTTGCAGTTAATGACGATCTGGCATTCACAGAAACACTCCATCCCTCGCTAACTCTATAATGACAAATCTTCTCCATTTCTTGCTCTTCATTCCGTCACGCCACGATCCAAGAGAATGATTAAAATCTGATGAAAAATGATGGCAATTAAAGAGCTGATGAAATACATCTATCAGATGTGCAACTAAAACTGGATGACATGAGACTGAAGTCAAATGACAATGCAAATGAGATCATGAGGTGCTCCATCCTGAATTTAAAACACTATCAAACTTCAAACAAAAGCCACATCATTTCACTCTTACATAACAGGCATGGCAAAGCTTTACATACACATATGGCATCTACATTGATATTGTCATGTGCATTCCCAGACTGGTGTGAGCATCCCGTTTGACATGCTGAGAAATACAGAGACAAGAGGCGAGGCAGCAGAACAAATCCAGCAACTGAAATACCCCAGTCATGGAGGGAGACATGACTGTAAGAGAGAGAAAAAGAGAGAGGGAGAGAGAGAGAGAGAGAGAGAGAGAGGGGGAGGCTGCCTTACCGGACACCCCAGGGTTGGGACTACCTCGTCCATCAGTCTGCCATTGCACAGCAGAAATGAACAGGAAACAACACAGTTAAGCCTTCTGTCTATCTTAACACCAGAAGCCCTATCAAGTACAAATCATCCTCACAGCCTAAGTGCATTACTGGAATCCGCTCAGTAAAAATAAAATCTTATATGTGCTCATATAAGATATTTATTTACATGTTGTGATGATATGTTAGAATTTACAGTAATATAGGGATATCTAGGGTGGTCAGAACGCCAACATTCAGTTGTTGATACCATCTGGACTGAAATTTCACAATACTTTCTAGCAATTTTGATACCACATTAAAAATATGTATGCTACTGAACAAAGTGCTTCATTTAGTTATTAAAGTTACATAATGAAAAATATATTTAAAAAAGTCTTCAATTTTATATATATATATATATATATATATATATATACGTGTGTGTGTGTGTGACCCTGGACCACAAAACCAGTCATAAGTGTCAATTTTTCAAAACTGAGATTTATACACCATCTGAAATCTGAATAAATATGCTTTCCATTGAAGTATGGTTTGTTAGAATAGGACAATATTTGGCCGAGATACAACTATTTGAAAATCTGGAAACTGAGGGTGCAAAAAAAAATCAAAATACTGAGAAATTCGCCTTTAAATTTGTCCAAATGAAGTTCTTAGCAATGCATATTACTAATCAAAAAATTAAGTTTTAATATATTTATGGTAGGAAATTTACAAAATATCTTCATGGAACATGATCTTTACTTAATATCCTAATGATTTTTGGCATAAAAGAAAAAAATCAATAATTTTGACCCATACAATGTATTTTTGGCTGTTGCTACAAATATACCCCAGTGACTTAAGGTTTTGTGGTCCAGGGTCATATGTATGTATATAGAATCATTATATCTATATCTATATATTTCTCTGTTAAATCAACTCAATTAAATAATTGTTCAAGTAATCAGCCAGTAATAAAGTAAAGATCAAAAATAAATTCAGAGAGGTCAGTATTTTTTTTTTTTTCATGTCAGTATTGTTGTTTGATTAATGTCTTATACATAGATATTTTATACTGAATGGAATCAGTGTATTGAATATACTTTTGACATCCCATCAACACTACTGTTCAAAAGTTTGGGGTCAGTGAGTTGTGTTTTTTTTTTTTTCTGGAGAAATTGACTGTTATTCAGTAAGGATACATTCAAATGGTCAAAATGACACTGAAGACATTTCTAATATCACAAAAGATTTTAATTTTAAATGCTGTTTTTTCATAACTTTCTGTTCATTAAAAAATACTGAATAAAATGTATCACAGATTCAACAAAAATATTACTGTAAAAAAAACTTTTTTTGAGCACCAAATCAACATAATAGAATGATTTCTGAAGGATCATGTGAAAATTCAACTTTTCCATCACAGTAATAAATTACATTTTAATAAACAGTTCTTTTAAATTGTAATATTTCATTATATTACAGATTTTTTTGTGTTGTATGTTTTGTACTGTTTTAATGTGTTTTAAATGCAGCCTTGGTGAGCATAACAGGCTCCTATCAGAAACATTTTTCTAAATCTTACCAACCCCAAACTTATGCACGGTAGCATATATATAGTATACAAAATACATGTAATATTTAAAATGTTTTTCCACACAGCCAAGCATCTGCCCTAGTTTTACTTTCTTTGACTGCTATCCATATGCTTCAAACCTCACATCACAACTAAACCATCACTCAGGAGATGGCAGATCACTCCAACTGCTCTCCACAGGCAACTCACAAACACATACACAACAGGCTGCTGAGTTTCCCTCCTGACATCTTCACTGAGCTAGTGCATGGCATGTGTGAAATGAGCAACAGGTTATGCATTAATGTCAAGCAGTGGATTGAGATGGATGTGTGTTGTGCGATGTATCAGCGATGTATCAGGCAAAAAGCACTAGAGAATGAGATGAATGCAAGCACTGCAGGTGAAATCATGACAAGAGCTGAAATCAATTCTTAAAATGTTGAGGACAATAAACTGAGAGATGCCTGAAAGATTTTAAACTTATAATCTTAAGAGAACCCACAAAATACTACAGCTGGGAAGGATATAGCAGTATATAAATAATATAAGTCATGCCTGAAATTCATATTAAGAATGTGCAAAGCTATATAATTTCATAACTACTGCATTCAAAAACTAGATAAAGTGCAAGCAAATGCACTTTACTGTCCTGTACCACAAGGCTGGCTATTTCAGACATTTAAAACTATTTTAACATTATCTAACTATTAGATCTTATTTTTTCAGATTTGAACTAGGCTGATATTTATTTCGGAAGCTCTTACTGTGATGTCTTAAGTGATGGATAAGCTTTCCGTACTCACCCCCACTGTGATGACTTCCTGCGCTGCCACTGTGGAAACTGTGACAGGGGTCGGAATATCCTGGGGGGAAACCAGAGGGTGGTGTGGAGAAGGGTGGGTAGGGGAAGGGCTGGCCGCCCATGGGCCACGGGTTAGTGGATGGAGGGGGGAGAGGGGCCAATGTGTCCTGCTCTGAACCAGCACCACTTGATCCCTCATTCAAGTTTAGTGTAGCCATATCTAAAAAGAAGGAAGGAAATATTTAAGAGGTTAAATGTACCTTTTAAATGGATTGGTATAAAACTTAAAGGAATAGTTCAGCCGAAAATTTAATTTGGCTGAAAATATACTCTCTCTTAGGCCATCCAAAATGCAGATAAGTTTGTTTCTTCATTAGAACAGATTTGGAGTCATTTGTCATTACATCACTTGATCACAAATGGATCCCCTGCAGTGAATGGGTGCCGTCAGAATGAGAGTTCAAACAGCTGATAAAAACATCACTATGGCTCCATTTCATCAATTAACATCTTGTGAAGTGAAAAGCTTCTTACTTGTAAGAAACAAATCCATCCTTAAACCCTAATAACACATCAGAATCCATCTACATATTTGTATCTACATATCAGACTGTTTTTGCTTGTAAATGGTGCTTGATTTTGTGCATATTTCTCATTGGATTGAAGAAAGCAATATTATAGATAGAGGCTGGAGCTAATGGTTTGAAGATGTCTTAATGATACATTTATTACAAACATGCAGCTTTCCACTTGACAAAACATTAATTTGGTGTTAGACTGTTGTGTGGATATCTGTCTTTTTTATCGGCTGTTTGGCCTCTCATTCAGACGGCACCCATTCACAGCAAAGGATCCATTGGTGAGCAAGTGATGTAATGCTAAATTTCTCCAAGTCTGGAAACAAACTCCTCTACATCTTGGAACGGCCTGAGGGTGAATAAATTTTCACCTAATTTTCATGTTTGGGTGAACTATTCCTTTAAAGGAAATGTAGAGATGTGCTGTACTTTGGCAGAGATCTCCAAATGTGTAGTAGCACTGTTCAGAGAAGGTGATCTTGTTGACAGTGTGTCGGAGATAGCCATGTTTCAGCAGGCTGCTGGCGTATTTCCTGGCATCCCGTCGGTCTTTGAATCCCTCGACCCGTGAGTAGAGCCAGTCTACTACATCACCTCCTGTAACATGCGAAATCCAGACAGATTACAAATAAAAACCTATACACCAGGGATATTTTAGTTATCTAATACCATAAAAAACATTTATAATACCACGAAAAAATATCACCATAAAAATATTTCTGTTAACCGAAATAAAGTAAAATATATTTAAAAAAAAATCAAACTTTAAACTATTAATAAAAACTATAACAATCTTATTTAACAAACATCATTTTTATAACATCAGCAGTAATAAAATCTCACAAACAGGGAAATAGACAGCTCACCTATAATAGCATTAGCTATAGTAATCTTCAGCCACATTCTGTCCCTTATTTCTAGTCCTGAGTCTGGGAGCTGCATCACCTTTACAATAGTGGCCATGTCCGTCTTTCCCACTGTAAGAGGGAGATCGTCAAACTCTGTGAAAGACAACAAGATGATTAACATTACGCTTTGCAAAAAGAAGATGCGGTGATCTGTCAGAAAAAGACTGTACCGTTTTGTGGGTAAGATCCTGTAAGTGCAGTAGTGTGGGAAATCCATGCTGCCGGGTCAATGGGTCTAACTGGTTCAGCTTTGGAAAAGAAAAAAGCAGTAAAGAGTAAGTCCGAGAAGATGGATAAGTATATCTGTGCCTGGCTTTTGTGTATCTGAAAGAAATGTGTTTGTGTATACTGACCTCTGGGTATTGTAAAGTAACTACGAGGGGAAGGGTCCCAGCATTTGGCAACAGTGAGACTGATGGGCCTACGGAGAACAAGTACAATAGTTAGTTGAAACACACTTACATCTTATTGAGACATCTTGCTCCTGTTCATTCTTACCCATTCTTTGAGACAATCTCTCTGAGGATCCTGACTGCATCATCATTGCTCATGTTTTCAAAGTTTACGTCATTCACCTGCAAGTCAAAATGTGGCATAAACATACGGTACCATTTTGAATATTCACAATTATTTACAATATATTTATAATTACCCTTTTGATCTTTTATTTTAAAAATAATCACAAAAAACTAACCTTTCATTGAACTAAAACAATTGAAAATGGAGGAAAATCTCATTATGAAATAAATGTTTTTCTCAAATACACGTTGGACACAATTACTGGTACCCCTAGAAATTCTTATGAGTAAAATTTCTCTGAAGTATATTCCCATTCATATTCACAATTTTGAGCACTCCAGGGTGATTATGAACATGAAACTATCCAGCCATGGCTTCCTGTTCCACAGAAATATAAATAGGAAGGAAAACAAAGCCCGAATTCTCTTAATCATCCATCACAATGAGAAAAACCAAAGAATATATTTCTGATGTGCAGTAAAAGATAATTGAGCTTCACAAATTACTGAAGTGGGTTTAAGAGCAGTGAAAATTCCCATTTCCACCATCAGGGCAATAATTAAGAATTTACAATCAACAGAAAATGTTACGAAACTGCCTGGAAGAGGACGTGTGTCTATATCGTCCTTATGCACGGTGAGGAGGAGAGTCTGAGTGGCTAAAGACTCTCCAAGGACCACAGCTGGAGAATTGCAGAAAATAGTTGAGTCTCGGGGTTAGAAAACCTTAAAAAAAAATTGTCAAACAGCACCTACACAGCAGAAAATACAGAAGAAAAATTCTCCTAGCTCATCCAAAAACAACTCCAGCATATTCAGTTATTAGACACGACTGGAACTTCAAATGGGACTGGCTTCTATGGTCAGATGAAAATGAGCTTTTTAACAGCACTCAAGATGGGTTTGGTGAACACAGGGATAAAAAGTACCCCATGTGTACAATGAAATATACTGCTGTATTTTTGATGTTGTGGGCCTATATTTCTGCTGGAGGTCCTGGACATCTTGTTTAGACATGGCATCATGGATTCTATCAAATACCAACAGATAAAAAATCAATAAGTGACTGATTCTGTTAGAAATCTTATAATGGGCTATGTTTGGATCTTCCAACCGGACATTAATCCAAACACAAACCTCAAAAACAACACAAAAATGGGTCACTGAGCAAAAAAACCAAGCTTCTGCTATGGCCATTCCAGTCCTCTGACCTGAACCCTGTAGAAAATGAGTGGGGTGAACTGAAGAGAAGAAGCCCCAACATATGGAGCTGGGAATCTAAAGGGTCTGGAGTGATTCTAGATGAAGGTATTGTCTCTGATCTCTTGTCAGGTGTTCTCTAACCTCATCAGGCATTATAGGAGAAAATTTAGAGCTGTTAAACTGGCAAATGGAGGTTTCAAAAAGTATTGAATAAAAGGGTGCCGTTAATTGTGGCCAATGTGTATTAGAGAAAAACATTTATTTCATAATGATATTTCCTCCCGTTTTAAATTCTTATTCTCCAATGAAAGGTTAGATTTTTGTGAATTTTTTAAATAAAAGATCAAAAGGATTAACAATGCAGATTAATTTTCACAGCTCTCTTTGATCATATTTACCAAGGGTGCCAATAATTCTGACCACGACTGTATATAGTATAAATAAACTCAGCACAAGCCATCTGGGACCTTCTACATTCCTGTATATAAAACAGCAAAAAAAACTGCATTTAACTGATTTAATAATACTCATATCTTAAGGCAGGGGCCACCAACCTAAACTCTGCAGGACACCGGCCCTCCAGGACTGAGTGTGGTGACCCCTGTCTTAAGGTAATGTTCCTAATATCAGCGTGCTACACTGTGCCATGCCGGTATAAAGCTGCAGTCTAATCCATAACTATTACTGTAATCTGCTGCTCAACAGGGATCAGCAGCTGCTGCAGGCATTGAAGGCTGCATCAGTATCTACAGACAATCACTAAAGCCACAGAGCCAGAGGCAAAATTTCATCCCTAAAAACTAATGTAATCGCTTTAATACACCACAGTATCTTCCACCAGCAGAGCCAATCCATTGCATTATACTAACAGTGGTGGCCCGTGGGTTTTAAAATAGAGGAGGCACACTGATTGGTCTGGGGATCCTTGCCGATTAATAACGTATTTGCTTAACCATTTTGAAATGGCTTTTTGGTTGCTTTTAGTCAGAAAACGTAAAGAAAAGGACTCATACAGCAAGATAATATAATTTCACTTACCTGGCCTATCACTTCAAGGAAACATCCATCCCTTCATAAAAGTCTGTGTAGTGCCATTTAATTAAGCCGACTGCTGTAGCCTGTATCCAGTTTAGGTGTGTTCTCCCTTTATTTGTAATTTGTATATACACTGTTTGAATGACAACTTGGTAAATCTGTTGGCGATCAAATATTCAATATTGCTACTCATTATAAGTAACTTAGTTCGTACACTATCAGCTCAGCGGGAGACATTCAAACTAATATCACGTAATTTACGTCTCTATAATGATTGGTTGATATACCAGAAGGGAGGCTAGCCTCCCTTGCGAGGTTTCTTTTCTCAACACTCCTCAGCGCTGAAAGTGAACACTCGATGCTGATTGGCTATTTTTTGTTTTTTTTTACCAACGGAGGCACGAGAGCTCAGCTCTCCCCCGGCCTCCCCCTCCCCTTCTCTATCACTTAGCGGTTGTAATTACATCAGCAGATTCGGCACATTCGCGTTTCGCAATAGAAAAGCCTCGCTTTAACTTCAGTAGCATGTCATGATATTACAGCTGTGAAATTACAAACAAAAAATACACATTTTGAGACATGAACTGAAATGAATTGTGAATTTTATTAACATTAAATCATCCTCCTCCTCCCATTTTCACTTCAAAATTTTGGGGAGGCTGTGCCTCCCTTGCCTCCCCCAACGAGCCGCCACTGTATATTAATCTGCTTTTCGAACAAGGAGTAAAAAAACTGAGGTATTAGGTGTTTTTACAGAGACAGCCCACCCAAAAATGAAAATTTTGTCTCATCTACTCACAATCATGTCATTCAAAAGAAGATATTTTGAAGAATGTTGGTAAGCAAGTAGTTTTTGTTTCCACTGACTTAAATTGCGTGGTGAAAAATAAAATGGAAGTCAGTGGGAACTGAAACTGTGTGGTTAACAACTTTCTTCAAAACATTCTTTCATGATTCACAGAAGAAAGTAAGTGATAAGGGTTTGGAACTACATGAGAGTGAGTAAATGATGACAGAATTTTCATTTTTGGGTGCATTTTCCCTATAATGCATTTTTATTTTTTATTCTGTTAAACTATAGTAGTAAAATTGTTAAATGTAATTTGTAATTTAGTTTTTCATGATTATTTTACACCCTTTCTGAGCCTTTTGCTGTGAGATAAGAGGCAGAACTTTGCTCTGCTAAAATTACAGGCTGTGGTTTTTACTCATTTAGTATTTAACGGCCCATCTTTTGACAACAGCCTCTTCGCATTGTCAGATTTACAAAAACTGTACAAAAATCTGGTGCTGAAATTTTTTTAAAAATTAGACTGAAATTATCACAAACAGAAGTAACCATTCCCAAGAAGTTTCATTCCGGACACTACAACCTACCTGTAGCAGCATGTCGCCTGGCTCTATCCTCCCATCTGCTGCCACCGCACCTCCCTTCATAATAGAGCCGATGTAGATGCCACCATCTCCTCTATCGTTACTTTGGCCCACTATACTGATGCCGAGAAAGTTATATTTCTCTGTGTGAATGAAAGAGAACATGTAAGTGATGAATTTGTGAAGTACTGTATGTGTTCATGTTAGGGCTGGGCGATGTATCTCATGCGATATCGCAATATCGCGTTCATAATCACAGATGAATCGCCTTCGACAATGAACGCGATATTGCGTAGCTTGTCGGTGAACTACGGCTCTGTGTATTATATGCCGCTCCATTTGAATACAGGTGATGGAGATTTACCGCTAATCACGGAACCGGCTTTACTGATGAGATGCGCATGCATATCGTATGAGATATATCGCCCAGCCCTAGTTCATGTATAAGGCAAGCTGATCTTACCCATATTAAGAGTAACTGTGATAATGTTGAGGCTCATGGTTGAATCTGTGATACTGCTGAAGGAAGATGACTATGGAAATAAAACCAGAGGAGATATGTGAGATCCTTAGAAGTCACATACAACAAAAATATCACACACATACATGTTTACTTAGCTATCTAAATGGGCACATTCCACAGACTTATATTGTTTTTATGTACAGCCAGTTATAAATATTGTAATTCGCAACCTAAACGTAACAGAAAACATTTTGCATTTTCTTCTAAAAAAAAACTTTATTTACTTCATTTTTATATAGATTTTTTTTACATATGAGAACATGCTCAAAAGGATGTTTTTTTTGGGGTTTAGCTCTTTTCTGGGTACAAATCCATCCCCAAAATATGGTTAAGTAGGTGCACACACACACACACACACGTCTAACCCTGTCAATTTTTGCCACTTTGTGTCTCCGGCGCCTGCGCTTATGTCTCTTCATTAACTGAAAAGAAGAGCTCTGCTCTGTGGAACTGCTCAGCCTGAGAGAGACAAACAGAGGACAGAAGAATAGACTGATTATTGAACATATAATTATGCTTCAAGAGCCAAGACTAAATAATAATTCAGTTACAAGTCTGGCACACAGGAAAAATTATATATACATAAAATGTCAAAAAGTTTATGCTTTTAATCATTCCAAACCAAACCTGCTAGCATTCTCATCCTCCTCGCTGTCAATGAAGGAGCTTGACTCCAGCTCACTGCTCATCATAGAGCCACTGTCACAGGCCATGGTTGTGTCCCTCACCACCCGCTCTGCTTTAGAGTGACCGTTCACACGTGGGACTGAGAACAATGAGCAGATACACAATGAGGCTTGTCAAGGCCTTGTTGAAAAAACAAAATACCAACAAAGAGGTCTAAATACGTGGATATATTCATGGCTTGATCAAACCTTGAGCGACAAACTTTAAAAGAAAAAAAACATACACTCCCGTGGGCGTGGCTCTGCCTCAGGATGGCATCTGATTGGCTGGAAGGCTCTGGTGAGGCGGCGGCATCCCAGTGAGCCGGGCTTTGTATATTCCCTCTGGTGGAACCCGAAACACTCCAGGAGAGTTGGATGGCCAGCGCTTCTTTCAACGGGCTGATATCGCTCTCTCATAATGTCTATGATATGTTCACTCACATGCCAGTCTTTTGATTTTTACTTGATTTATTTGCAGTAGCTAGTAAACTGGTATAGGTAAACTGGTAAGTTTGGTTAAAAAAAGACAGGGAGAAGAACAGAAGAGATGTAGTGAACTACGCAACAAATGGAGAATAAAATGTGTTTAAATATGTCATTTATATTATGTATTTGATTTAGGACGGAAAGAAGATGGTGATATAGCTTAATCCATCTAGACACAGAGAAGCATGTTTGACTTCCAGCAATGAAATGAAAAAGTACTCAATATATCACCACTATTCTGTGAGCAGCCTTTTTATGCCTAAAAGATATATCACGTTTAGAGGGATAATATAACAATTATACATCACATGTGATGCATAAAGATATATAGGATTATAATCTACTGAAGATTAGTTCTTCACAAGCTTGTTAAAATTGTAGATCATTCCCACATAATTTAAGTTATTTTAGTCTTATAAAATGTAAAAATCAAACAATCAAATGGGGGTAAAATAAGATTAAAATAATTTTTTTAAACATATAAAAACAAAATAATATGCTTTTAAAACTGCTTTTTAAAGCTATTTGTAATGGTTTTTAAATATTTTAAAATATTGTACAAAATGGTGATTGAGAAAATTACCTCATTATATATCTATCATTCTGTAGATATTGTTTTTTTTCTGTCACAGTCTAACCTTTTCACTTGATCTACCCAAAATACACAGCAATTACGAAAGTCTTCCTGATAAATTAATAATATTGAAACACTACAAAACATTTGAATTGAAAACCTTAATAGCCTACTGTTTATCTGAAATAAAATATGTAAAATGCCTTACCTCAGAAAGCGCCAACGACAGAAGAGCTGCTCTCCGCTGGAGCACACAAATACTACTACACACACAGAACTCCCGCGGGAGCGCGCAATATGAATTTATTACCCGCCCCTTCTGTTCGCGCGCCGCCATTCATCAACAGCAGCACTTGGGACTGTGCGCGCGACTGTTTCGATTTTTGCGTCCGATGCTCGAGAGTGAAACCATGTGCAATTATAATTTACGAGCAACATATGACCACGACGAGATAATGGAGCTTGTTCACAAACCCCGCGAGGTGAGAAAAGAACCTGTAAAGTAATTTGAGGATAAAAGATATACTGTCTGAAATGTAACGTTATCTTTGAAAATAAATAAATAATTGAATACTTAATAAATGTTACGCCTGACTGTTCTTCACGTTCTTCAAATACGCATCTACATTTTAGCTAATTAAATCATTTTATTTATTTACTTTATTACTATTTTATTTAATACTAAATATTGTAATATTTAATCAATGTTGTATGCCCTGGAAAAAAAAAACATACATAAATAAACGTTAAGCTAGACCAAAACCAGTCATAAGGGTAAATTTTTTGAAATTGAGATTTATACATCATCTGAAAGCTGAATAAATAAGCTTTCCATTGATATATGGTTTTTAGGATAGGACCATATTTGATCGAGATACAACTATTCGAAAATCTGCAATCTGAGGGTGCAAAAATAAAAATCTAAATATTGAGAAAATTGCCTTTAAAGTTGTCCAAATGAAGTCCTTAGCAATGCATATTACTAATAAAAAATTAAGTTTTGATTTACAGAACATTACATATCTTCATGGAACATGATCTTTACTTAATATCCTGATGATTTTTGGCATAAAAGAAAAATTTATTATTTTGACCCATATGTATTGTTGGCTATTGTTACAAATATACTCATGTGACTTAGGACTGGTTTTGTGGTCCAGGGTCACTTATTTATTTTCGTAACAATACATTCTTAGTTATTTGGATGTGTTATGTAAATTCTTTGTGTTGTGTGTTTAGCATTGGGGGAAAAATATAGCCTACATATGCATACATACATACAAAATCCACATCCCTGCTTTGCATTTTGATGGAAAATCAAAAAAGGGGCACAACACAAAATACCATCTGGATGCCCAGAATCCTTAGCTTCTGCCGGGCTATTCCCAGTGGAAAAGTACATCTTATATACCTAATGTTTGTTTCTCCTTTCTGTCCTACTAATTGTGAACTCAGTGTTGCACTGTCACCACTGACACTTTCTCCAGACTGGCCGCCTAATTAAGCCACACTGATTAATGATCAGCAGGAACTAATGGGCCAACAGAGAGCGCTGCACTGCCGTCACAAACACACAGATAAATTACTTTGAGAGGTCTGGGTGTGTTTATGTGTAAGAAAGCATTTGTTTTGCTAGGGTGAGGACTATGTTGAATGGACGACAGGAAGGGTGTGTGATTCTGCTCTGTTAACGTCTGTTGTTGTAAATAAATGTAACATTTTTGTCATTGTACAGTCTACGGATGTGTTCATTGCTTGAGCAGTTATTTACTGTGCCAACAATCAACGAAGGGAAAATCAAATACAGAACAAAGTAATAAAGCGTACAATGAGAGTGTCTGTTAAATGTCATTTAAATGACAGATTGCTTTATTTGTATTGTTCTGTAATATTAATGTGAGAACGTACTTAAAGATGATGTTGTTTCAGTCTGTCATGGCAAGTAATTAAGGATAAATTAAGATTTTCCTCTGAGATGATAAATGAGCTTAATACAAGTGAGTGCACACATAAAAATACAAAGATGAATACAGCAATATTCACAAAACAAACATACACGGAAAGAGATGACTTTTTGACCCTGGTTTGAAAAGACAAATGTATTTCACACACTAATGAGGCAAATATCCTACATAGAGGGGGTAAAAAACATTTTCCATTCTCACGGTAGGATCAAGCCATGATTATATCACTTTTGTTCAAGAATGTAAAATGTTTGTGGTAAAAATAAATGGTATGCGCAGGACAGATTTGTTCACATATGCTAAAATTACAGTATTTACTCTCAGAGCTGCACTCACATTCATCTCTCCTCCGTCTGGTCCTTTCTCGTTCCCGCTCTCGACGGTGGCAGAGAACAGACTCGCTTCCAGTTTCTGTGTCCATCCCGTCTCGGCTGTTCACTGCATTAGCACTGCAGCAAGCACACAAACAGAAACATATGCAGCATGAGCTCTGAGTGACATGAGACACAATGCAACAACTGTATTATCTGATACACACTGCTTAGGTGTATGTCACCTATGTGCATGTAAGATTTACATATGTAAGCGATTATTAAAGCGACTATTTTAGCTTTTGTGAGAAGGGCAGAAAGGGGACAAGAGTGAGAAGGAGAGATATAGTTTACTCAGTGAATAATGATTATGACACATAGCGGGTGTTTCATCATGAAAGATCGGTTTCTGAATTACACCCCTGGGGCAGACAACAGTACATCTATATGTGTTTTCAGCAGAAACCGGAGCGAGGTGAGAAATTTATTCCACCTTCACTAAGAAACATTACAAACCCCTCGACCAACCAGACGAAATATGGCACAGGTGCCCTATGAATAATGTATATATATATACAGTGGGTACGGAAAGTATTCAGACCCCCTTAAATTTTTCACTCTTTGTTATATTGCAGCCATTTGCTAAAATCATTTAAGTTCATTTTTTTCCTCATTAATGTATACACAGCACCCCATATTGACAGAAAAACACAGAATTGTTGACATTTTTGCAGATTTATTAAAAAAGAAAAACTTCATCTGTTGCGACACTCATATTTCCAACTCAGGTGTTTCTCTCGATCATGAGATGGTTCTACACCTTCATTTGAGTCCAGCTGCGTTTGATTATACTGATTGGACTTGATTAGAAAGACAATCATAAAGCTCCACAGTTCATGCGCATGTCAGAAAGCAAATGAGAATCATGAGGTCAGCGAACTTGCCTGAAGAGCTGACTGTATAGCTACATTGATCTGGCCAGCAATAAGAAAATTTACCGCACTTGCTGTCCCTAAGAAGAATGTGGTCTCCATCTTTAAATGGAAGACGCTTAGATTTTTACCAGAACTCCTTCTAGAGCTGGTCGTCCGCCACAAACTGAGCTTACCGGGGAGAAGAGCCTGTGAGAGAGGGTAAAGAAGAACCTGTGTAGCCGAGCCTCCACAGTCGGAGATGGCTGACTTTCTACAACTTTCTCCCATCACTGCGCTTTCAACCAGTCGGGCTTTATGGCAGATGGCTCGACGGCCTCTCTTCAGACACATGAAGTTAAAACACCTGAAAGTGACCTACATATGCAGAGCTCTGCAATTCTTTCTGGTTCAAATCAAGATATAGAACTTTTGGCCTTAATTTAAAGTTTTACATGTGTGTTTAGGCATCCGCCCCCATCAATTCAATACAGTCCTGAAAGTGAAGCATGGTGGTGGCAGCATCATGCTGTGGGGGTGTTTTTCAAGCCGGGACAGGACACTGGTTGCAATCGAGGGAGATGAATACGCCAGCGGAAACTGACTAAAACCTCTTCAGAGTGCCAGGACCCAGACTGGGGTCGGTTTACCTCCGGTCAAGACAATGACTCTTAAGACATTGTGCTAGCCGAACTAGTGAGTGGTTGGGTCACAACTCCTGTGACTGTTCTGGAATGGCCTGTTGCATTCTGATTTAAACCCAATTGAGCATCTTGAGAGAGTCAAAAATGGTTGTTCACCAACATTTACCATCCACCTCAGAACTGGAGAGCGGATCTGCAAGGAGGAATGGCAGATCCTCAAGTTCAGTGCGTGAAAAAACTTGTTCATCTTCCCAAAAAGACTCATGGCTGCATAGATCAAACGGGTGCTTCTACTAGCCACGGCAAAGGGTCTGACCATGCCTTCAGTTTTCTTTTTTTAATAAATTCGCAAAAAATGTCAACAATTCTGCGTTTTTCTGTCAATATGGGGTGCTGCGTGCACATTAACGAAAAAATGAACTTAAATGATTTTTAGCAAATGGCCGGTCAGCATGAAAAATTTGTAATCTGAATACTTTCGCACTCCACTGTATATGTGTATATATATATATATATGTATACAGGTCATAACCCCTGAATGTGATAACTGTTGGATAACCGTTGGATTTTTTTTTTTAAAACCATATTTAAAAAAAAAAAAAAAGTCTGTCCTTTCCAAACTGGAAGACACAAATTTAAATACACAGGCCAGAGAAATTGATGAATCTTTAAGGACAAATGAATAATTAAACAAGAAACAGCCATTTCAGTTATTGCTACTTTAATACAAACATGGTGATGTAATAAAAATAACATTCAATAATAATTTTAATTTTTAATTAGCACTGAAACAGTGAGACTGAAAAATAGACTAATGGTTGCTGAAAATTCTGCTTTGCCATTACAGCAATAAATTATATTTTATATAAATTAATATTAATGAACATTGAAATGAAAATAGAAAACTATATGTTTCACAACATTACTGCTTTTACTGTATTTCTGGTCAAATAGATGCAGTACAACAAAATTATTTATATATTTATAAATATTTATTCATATATTTATTCTAACCAAAAATGTGAGTTATGCTGCATGAATGAAACAAATGTGTAAGCAGTGAATCAGTCAACCAGTGTATGAAATTAAGGACATGCCATCATAGTTATGTAATCTGATGAGTTTTTGCCTTACTGTACATTTTAAAAATCAGCCACAAGAGGGCAGAAATATTACAGCAACAGCATAGTGATGTACTGCACATTTACATCTGTATTGCTCAAATACAACTTCATAGCCACCAACCATTTTCACCATTGGATATCATTTGGCATCATCACTAATCAAATCAAGAGCTGCAAAAACATACCTTGATATTCTGCAACGAATATAATCCACGCAAATTTGTTTTGCACAAACTTGTTTTGCTTTATTTCCTTATAAAAGGAACAGGATGAATAAATGTCTGACTGTTATAATAATTATTATAATAATGTTCCACACTATAAAAAAAAAAGAAAAAAAAAAGTACATTTTACAAAAGAAAAACCTAAAAAACTAAAAGCTGTTAAGTGTAAGTTACCTTACCATACACAGTAAAATTACAGTAATTTTACTGTAAATACTGTATTTTTTTTGCAAATAAAAACTATGAATTACTGTATAAATTATGAAAAATAGCAATTTAACAGGATATTTTGTACAAGCATCATACATTAGGCTATATCTCACAATACTACATCAGCCCTGCCCTTGAAACATTTTTACTATTTCTGTTATTTTAATGAATTCACAACATCTTCTCTATTTATAGATATTCATACACTATCATTCAGGTGACCTATTCTATTTATAGTCCTTTTCATCTGCACAGAACTGTTCTCTTGCCTTCTGAACCCTTTTTTCACTTGCAAAATATAGTATTCTTTCCAGTTCTGGTTAGATGCTAACTGTACTCTGCATAATGACAATAAATAAAGATTAATTTAATCTAGTCTAAAGGTCATAATCTACGAAAATGCAAAAGATGTCTCTCTCTGTCCTCCTCTCTACACATTAAAATCTTGAACATTAATTTTTTTATTTGGTCATTCCATTGCATAACAGTGAAGCAAATTCAAAAAGGTCCCTTCTGGGGTGTTCTGCTATGGGCAGATACACCACTCATTGTTTACCACAACTCCCTTCAACATTTGTGTCTCATGCTTTCTGGATGACTGAGCCCAGTGGGGGAGCAAGAGCCAAAGGGATCTGCTCTCTTTTTGCTGTTGATATTCATACATCCACAATATAAACATTTAAACAATATAAATGTGTGTGTGAGAGAGATTAATATGTAAATCAGGGATTCTCGACTGGGGGGGTAAAGGTTCCCCAGGGATTGCATCAGCAGGATTCCGGGGGGTTCTTGAAAAGATTTTTGATTTTGCTTTGAAAACAGAAATTATAAATGAAACATTTTAGAGCTGTAAATTCATTTAATAATTATTTGTGATTATTGTGATTGTGTTGTATTGCCACAGTCTTTGTATTTTTTTTATTTTATTTTATTTTATATTTATTTATTTTTATATATAACACATTTGCTTTTTTGTTAAGGCAATACACTACATGCAAAAACAAAATATTATTTTTACTTCAAATTGAATAAATTATAACAAATACTAAATGTAATTATATTAAAACATATATTTGTAAGAAACCATATTTTCTGATTTATGTTGTAAAAGAATGAGATGTCAAAAAATTAACTAAATAAAAGGAGATTTTTGAACCTAGCTTTATCCAATTTTTGGATTTATGTTCTGGAAATGTATGCAAAATGTGTGCATATTTACTTAGATATTTAAATTAACATTTCATAAAAGTTGTGATAGAAAAATGTTTGTAATTCTTACTGTAATCAGTCAGCTGGCAAAGTATGGTGAAATCTATTAGTTAAATTTTTTAAGGATCAGAGAGCTCTTGGATTGCATCAAAAATATCTTAATTTGTGTTCTGAAGATGGACGAAGGCCTTGCAGGTTTGGAACGACATGAGGGTGAGTAATTAGTGACAGAATTTTCATTTTTGTGCGAACTTTTCCTTCAAGCAAGAAAGCAAAAAGACAAAAAACAGCACATGTCCTTTAAAAATCAACCCTTTTCTGGTTTGATGTTGATGAAGCACTACTTGAGCCTTATAGATGGGGGCTGTAGGGGTCCATAATACAAATCATCTTGGGAAACAATAATGTACATGAATGATCAGAGAGTCTGTGGGAACGAAACATTTAGTTCATGTAAAAGCAGCATGGAGTTGTATAAAGGAAACAGGTGTATAAATGTGTGCATGTGAAGGAAACACAGACTGTGCAGAATGTGTGAGAGGGAAGGAGTGCATCACTAATGCAAGTGTGCATGTGCATTTAGAGATAATCAGCACATCTGGTGCACACTATAAATGGACGTTTTCAGTGGTTAAGCATAAAACACAATGAGAGCATAAAATTAACTATTAAATAACTGTTGTTGAAGAGAACACTAAACGTTTCACTTGACCAGGCCCACACAATTCAGTTATATAATACAATTATATCATAGCAATATCAAGAGGACACACCATTTCTCACATCACACTGCATGTGGAATTGATCCAAATGGAACAAATAGCCTTTTGTATCTCTTAACTATATAGCATAAGATCAGGTGAATGAGTTTGACTGAGCAAGAGGGGAAGTCATGTTTATTTGCATGTGTTCTAGCACCTGATTCACTAAAGAACATATGCAAATCAGGTAATTGTGCAATCATGCTCCAAAATAAATATTAAAAAATTTGTATTTTAAAATGTAATTTATTCCGCTGATGGCAAAGCTGAATTTTCAGCAGCCATTACTCCAGCCTTCAGAAATCATTCCAATATGCTGATTTGCTGCTCTAGAAATATTTCTTATTGCTATCAAAAACTGTTCAAAAAACATCTTTTATTTATAACCATCTTTTATATTATAAATATTTATAAATATCTTTACTGTTGCATATGTTTAATTTAATACATCTTTGCTAAATAAAATTATTAATTTCTTAAATACTAAAATAATAATACAAATTTTAACAGGATGGCAGATGGAGATTTTTTATGGGCTTTTTTATGCTTTTATTCAGATAGGACAGTAGAGAGAAGACAGGAAAGCATTGGGTGGAGAGAAGGGGGAGCGGGAGCGGGAAAAAACCACGAGATGGGATTCGAACTCAGGTCACTGCGAGTGCAGTTGTGCTGAATGTCAGCACACTAACCACGAGGCTATCGGTGCCGATGCGGATGGAGATTTTTGTGCTGAAATATCACATGTATAAATTGCAAATCTGTTTAGTGGATTCATCCTGAAGTGTTTGCTGCACAGGATACATATGTGTTGATACTCACTGGAATGAGGGTGGTCTGGAGTCTCCGATGCCTCCAGTCCTCTCCAGCGGTGGGGGCAGCTCTGTATGACTGTCAGTGCATACCGACATCCCATCTGTGTGGGAGCTCTCGGCCAATACAAGCTACAGACAGACACATAAATGCATGCTCCAAAATTTAATTGCCTAGTTGCTTTTTGTGCACAATGTGCAGGTTTCAATGGCTGCTCTTTATCCCTCACTCAGTTTGGATGAACAGAACATTTGAACTTTTCTACTAAACTCATGACAAAAGACAGCAACAAACAGAGGCCTCAAAGGCGCTAAATAAAAATGGCATCCAGCAGAATGCAATTTCCTGAATTATGCATTATACTTTAGAGTCTGTCTGACTTCAAAGTGCCTTTCAGACTTAATTAGTTTAATGAATCAGTGAACTAAAACTGGTGATGTCCAGTATGATGCAGTGTATGATTTAGGGGCATGTGTTGCATCTTTCTTATGACATATGAATGCATGACTGCCTGCCTTTTCCACTCTGATTCAGATGTTACATAAGGCAGAGGTTATCGCAGCTCACCCATGACACCACTCTCCCGTTGAAACAAGGCAGTTTGGCGTTATCGTCAGAGACTTCCTCTTTGACAACCCTGCAGAGACACAAAGGAAAAAGAGGCATGCATTATTAATTAGAATAGCGTTTGAATAAAACTGCTGTATTGTTTGTGGATATTGTATATACCACTGCTCAGTCCCACCGGGATTTCGCAGGACCTTTTTTTCCAGATTTTTGCTGCCCAAAATGACTGAATTTGCCACTTTTCTCAAAAACTGCTTTTTTTGTCTTGTTTTGCAGTGAAAACCCACCAATAACCATGTACAACATGTGACACTGATTATATACTATACATTTTAAATGTTATAAATTATAAATACATTATTTCATAATTAATTATTATGAATTATTTAACAGTTATATTGTCTTTGTTTCAATATTAACCTTCCTTACGTCCCATACTCTTAACACATGAACATACGAAAGCATTGGATTGCTTGCGCAGTATTGATTAATTTGTAGCTAAAATAAGACATAAATGCAAGCTGCCACAAATAATACTAAATTTGCATTAAATTCAGTTTGATTTTTTTTTTTTTTTTTTTTTTTTTTTTTTTTATTTATTATGCAAACAAACATACTATTTACAGGTGACAAATCAAATACAAAAAAAACCAAGGTCAACAAAACATACATGACAGCCAACGTCATTTGTGTGAGTGTATATGTATGTGTGTGTGTGTGTGTGTGTGTGTGTGTGTGTGTAAGTGTGACTGGGTGTTGGGGGTATATAAACAATAAATAAATAAAGTATAACAGACAATAGTAAATAAAAAAATAAAAAAATAAAAAAACAGTAATGATAACAGTAATAATAATAATAATAATAATAATAATAATAATAATAATAATAATAGCATTAATAACAAATTAGAGGATGGAGGGTGAGGGAGATGATAAGTAATAATAGTAATAGTAGCAGTAATAATATTAATAAATAGATAACAATAAAAAAAAAATAAAAAAATAATAATAACAGTAATTGATTCAATTAGAAATGAGGGGAAAGTTGGAAGATCAGGAAGAGGACAAATAGTAATAATAATGATAATAATAATAATAATAATAATAATAATAATGGTAGTAATAGTAGTAGTAATGATGAAATAATAGTAATAGTAGTAGTAATAATAATAATAATAATAATAATAATAAAGCTATAAATAGTAAGATATTGTATATTGTATATATATATTATCAGTTTGATTTTTTAAATTCAGTTTAAATCTTAGAGGGACTGATTGCTCTATTCAACATCCACTGACATGTGCTGACAAATGAGCTCTCATAAGGACTAGATGACATCTTCATGTGCTGTGTGATGTGTAACTGTGATCCTGTTTAAATGTGTTGTTCAGACTGACTTTGCTAATTGTAAACTGTCACAATGGATTTGAATAGACGGGCATATGGTGAGGATCCCACATGATGGCTTGTCATGAATGTGTCAACTCAAGTATGCCAACATTATGAAGGCAGATTTTTTTTATGTTTAACAACAGCAAACCAGTCTGAAAAATAATGTTGTAGTGTGAGATGAGCTATTGAAATTAACATACATTAAATTTATGATATCAATGCTGTCATATTATTGCTTATTTTACATGCTGTTGAAACTATCTAGACAGACATTTAAACCACTTGAATTAGGTTTAGTCCATAAAAGTTATCATACGACTCAAGAAGACTTGAAATACATCTGTGAGCCTTTACCAACTTCAGCATTTGTACCCGACAAAAGGAAGAGTGTTTGTCTGAGAAAATAGTGCATGTATTTAAATGAAAAGTTTCAGTGAGGATGCTGGTGTCTATTAAGCTGATGTGTACTTTGCAATGGAAATTCATCTCGTCTCATGAGAAAGCAAACATATCAGAAACTACAGTCACAGAAGCAAGATTTTAAAGGGGTCATAAACTGAGAAATCAAATTTCCCTTTATCTTCTGACATATAACTGGTCATTGGAATATAAAACATACGGTAAATTTCAGAACTCAAAACTTTCTCATTAGTTCACAGCCTTTATTAAAACCAAGCTGAAAAATGACTATTTTGGATTTTGTTACGTTATGACGTCATAGTGCGATGAAAGCTCGCCTCTGCGGAAGATCAATGTCTATTTCTACATCGCTGCCTCTTTAGCCCCGCCCACTGAAATACTAGAGAGAAGCAAATACAGGATTACTCGATCAACAAAGCCATAGGAATGTCTCAGAGGATTACAAGACAATGTAAGTTGTGAAAAAATACAGGCTTTGCATTGCCTTCCTTGTGACCCTAACACTGTATCTACATCGGATGCGAGTTTTGTTGCCTCGCATTGTGAATCCACTTCAGACGCAGCGTGAGCGCAAGTGCTTGGAGTATGCCCAGGGCCCTAGCTAGTGGGGTGAAAGGCGGTGACGATTATAGGGGCCCACGGCTATGGGGGTCCCCTGGCGATTTCAACCGACTGCCCGAGGCCAACATGAAAAACGCTCAGAACAGTTGATGGCCCACTGCTGCACGTCATCACGAAAGCTTCTCATTTTCACATGTTTTTAAGTCTTGCCAATTTAAACATTCAAAAGATTTTAAAGCATTCAAGCACAAGGCACGAAAGAACTCAACTGAGTACTTGCATGCCGTGTGCGGTGCGCACAGAGGGGCGTGTCTCAGACTGCGTGAAAAAACAGAATTAAATTCTCTTTCGCAGTGTCTTGCGCTTGAACGAACAAAATACACCTCGCCAATTTAAACATGCAAGCACAAAAATATGTGAAATACACTTAATTCAGCACCCGCACACTGTGTTCTATGTGCACACGCAGAGTGCCGTGTCTCACAGCTCTTGAACACCGAATTGAGTTTTGCCTCTTCTTGCGCTTGAATGGACAAATACATTCAAAATTATTCAGAAATACACATCTTGGCGAGTATAACTGTCGGCTATGTTCTAAGTGAACGTAAACACTTGAGAAAGAAATCAGATGTGTATCATTATGTTGGATCCATTCTTTGCCTCTTAAAGTGGCCACACATAATTTACTAGCTGCTGTTGGTGTCCTTAATCTAATAAAATAAAAGAGAGAAAATCACTCACTGCTCTTGACTGAATTAATTTGTAGTTTTAACAAGAATTAATCTATATTTAATTTATACACTGAGGACTATGCAGTGCTATACAATTGATTATTCAGTTTCTGTACCTTAATACCTAAAAACTTGAAATAACTTAATTTGTATCTTTGTTCTATTTTTTTATTTGTGTTATTTACACAATTTCAAACAGGGCCCACGGGTACAACCCCGCAAACCCCAGCTATGGCCCTGAGTACGTCAGAAACAGAAAGAGAAACAGAACCGCCACCTATCTCTCAAATGGACCATTGACACTCTATCTACAAAGTCAATTAGGAGTGTCAACGGTCCATTTGAGAGATAGGTGGCGGTAATGCAATTATAAGTCTGCAATCCGCTGTAAAGCAAGAAGAAGAAGAAGATGCGTCACGCACCAGCTGTTGTGAATGCGCTCGGAACAGTTGGACAGTGCGGTGGATCAAATGTAAAAAACGATATAAATACTGTTCAGTTTCTTGCACAGACTGATTGTTTCATGTCTTTAGAAATCAATGTATCGTCACGAGCCGCAGGGTTTAATTTGGTTTTGTTTGTGTATGTTTTTTTTCTCTCAAAGCTGTGAGTCCCATTGACTGCCATTATATGGCTGACAGACTGCAACAATTTGAGTTAGAAATCTTCGTTTGTGTTCTACTGAAGAAACAAAGTCACCTACATTGTGGATGCCCTTGGGGTAAGCAGAAAAACATCAAATTTTCATTTTTGGGTGAACTATCCCTTTAATACCGCAACCAGGAATGCAACAAAATGAAAACTCTTGGCCGAAGCCGAAACCAAACAATGAAACAAAAATGAAATGAAACATTGGGCCAAAGGCAAAATACCGAGCACAATTTTTTGTTTTCTCCCCCATGTATTTTGGCAATTTTTTCACCATTGCATAAATTAAATAGCCAAAATGTGATTTTTATTGTTTAGTCTTGCTTTTCAATTTCAAAGAAAAATCAATTACAAAACAACTACTTAAAAAGATTTAACACTGAACATTTTTTAACATTCTAGCAGACATTATAACAAAGCACAATTTCACTTAAAATTAATAAGCTAGTAAAATAATATTTTAGCCATTTTGAGACCCCCTTCTTGAATCAAGCTTGTATTTTTTACTGTATAAATAAATGCAGACTTGCTGAGGAGAAAAGACTTCTTTTAGAACATTAGAATATATTACAGATCCCAATTTGAACACTATGTGTGAATGTTATAAATATATTAATAGAGTTGTTGTAATTATTATTATCATGATTAATGTCTTACTTTTTATTTTATTTTACAGAACAACAGTAAAATTACAGTACTAACATTTATGAGTTTTGAGTTCTTGCTTTTTCTCACCTTTTAACACTGTTACACTGTTTCAGCGCAGATTTTCCTCGTGCTTTGGACTTAGTTTGAACCTTGGCTAAACAAGCAGAAGTGTCAGACCTCTGTCGTGTGTGTCACGTGTTCCTGCCTCATGTTTCCTTATTTGGTTTGTTTCCCGTCCTTGTTTAGTGTGATTATTAGTTAATTCTTGTCCAGCTGTGTTTGTCTCATTATCTATGATTATCCTGTGTATTTAAGTCCTGTCTGTTCAGTTAGTGTTTGTCTGGTCTACTCGTTACTCCCCGGTGTTCCTGTCTGTGTCTACCTTGCCTTGTCTTGCCTTGCCCTGCCTTGTTTGAAGTAAAGACTGTTATTTGAGTTTACACCCTCGTCTCCGTGTTCCTCGTTCATCCTTGCTGTGTGTACCGTGACAGCGAGCTTGTGCAGTGCTGTCAGAATACATGCAATTTGTGCATGTATTAGAAAACATAATATTATGCAGTTTATTTCCTAATTGTTTAAGGCCATTTCGCGACTAATCATCACACAGTAACTAGCAACAACCACCCCTTCCTCTTCTTATCGAAGGCATGCGATGCAGTAGGCTACTACTCGCTGTCAGTGCTTGTAATGATTTTTGCGTCGTTGTTGGGCAGTTTTTAATGCTTCCACACTGCTGACATGTTTGCTGCATTATAAAGTGTGCACGCCTCACTCTACGCTGGTTGCTGTTTGATCGCGTCACGTTATTGTTCGGTACGATTTATTCGGTCGAACACCAAAAGCTATTGCTATTTTCAACCCAATAATTTCGGTTGCTGAACATTCAGTGCATTCCTAACCGCAACACGTGTTTTTACCACAACTGCATTGTCTGTTCCAGATCTTTGATATATACTGAGTATCGTTATGTTTTTAACACAAATGACCCATGTTGTTTTCAGAGTAAATCACAGCAGCATCCATATTGCTGCTTTCACGTGCTATTAGAATTATCGTAAATAAAAGTTTCCTATTTGGAAATTGGACATGAACAGCCTCTCTAGTTGTATTTACAACTGGGAAACGCAGAGGTAATTTTTATACCTGAGTTTCCGAGTTGGGCGAGCCTTAAACTTTAAGTATGGTGGAGGAGACAAACATAGCAGTAGTACTTTAAAGTTTTATTCTTTTTTTTCTCACAACATCTACATTGCTTTCTCCTGCCATTACAGTCATGTATATTTACGTATATAAATAACCATTTGATGCATATTGTATGTATTGAACACAGGAAAAATAGCATTTAAACTTCCTACTTCCCACTTCTGAAGTTGTAATTACGAGGTTGTCATATTCAAGTGCTTTGTTGTCAGAAAGAACAAAAATCATCGTAGGCAGCCTATTCATTCTTGCCTGTTTTTTGGGGAAATAAATACAATTCAGACAGATTCAGTAAAGAATCATTCAGACTGATTTGTGAACTGGTTTGACTGATTCACTGAAAAAAACTGACTTGAACTAGACATAGCCTAATTATGGTAAAGTACACAAGTAAACAAAAAGGTTTCCATTATTGTACTCTGTACAAACACAAGTACAATGTTTCAGGACTACACATGAAAATCTATTTTAACTATGCAGGAGATTACTTGCAAGACTAAACAATTAAAATAACTAAAGCAATATTTCTTTATCTCTAAGTCTGAAAACAGAGAAATTCCAGTCTCTCCTCACACGGTTTTGGCTCCCACTTCCCGTTTGCTACAGTGAGGGCTCCACAGCGAAGAGTGACTGGACACTGTAGGTTTCCACCAGTCACCCAGTTCACATACTGCATGTTATCCCCAGACACCCAGATCCAACTACCCGCTAGAAAGTTCAGCCCAATCCACACATAATTACTCTGGACATCTTTAACTTTATTCTCAGCCACTTGCTGCTCCATAGCTGTAGACAGACTGGCCAAGTCCACATATCTGTCTCTACAGTGTTTCAAGGCCTCCATCCATGATTTGGGTTCTGACACCAGGATCATAGAGCGCACTATGGCCATACAAAAGAAGGGGAGTGGATCAATACAGGGCTCATCAAACATCTCACCATCCTTTAAAGCTCCACACGCTTGTCTGTTTGGTGAAATTGTTCTGTTCTTGAAATCTACATTATCAGGTTGCATGCTATTCCAATATTGAATCTTTAATAGGCTATTAACCCAAAACCAAGGGTTATTATACAACCCCATCCAAAAGTAAAGATTATCAATAAGAGAGCTGTGTATGCCATGGATATAAACCATTAACTCAGTCAATTCTTCTTCTGCTTTCAGCATCACTAGGTTCATGTTCAACAGTTTGCAGTGAGACTGAGCTTCTTTCCAGATTTTATTTTCATTGACCAGGGAGAATTCCAGAATATTGTTAACATTTCTGAAGCAGATAAATGGGTGTTTCTCAAAACAAACACGGTCATACCAGAATCCTCTCCAATCAATCACTGCACAAAACAAACGGCTATACCACTTGGAGAATGTGACAGGCTTGTTGACTCCAACCAATCTCCATGTCTCTTTCAAAGGAGTATCTTGTTGAACTGTAGCTAGACCAATCCAGGCAAAACCAGTATCTATCAGATCACGGATAATGTTGTTCTCCTCTTCATTAGATATAATCGCAAGACCAGCGTGATGCGTTTCACACTGTTGTTTTGCCTCCTGCCAAGTTTTGTTTTCTCTGACTAAGACCCAGTCTCCAGAAACCTTCTTACACAAAAAGAATAGCCTATTGTCACATGTTGTGATGTACCAATATCCAGCCCTGTTCAATGAGGCACACTTTCCAAACCAGTTGAAATAATTGGATATGGTCTCATCCACCCAGTACCAAACAGTATAATATCTATACAGTCCCACCCAAGAGAGCTGGTTGGCAGAACTGCTGAGAAGCTTTAGATCATTCTTATCTGTAGCTACAAAGGGTTGTCCAAAATTATTTAGACAATATGCCTTTGCTTCAAACCATGACGATGCCTTCTCCACATGGATGATTTCATTCACTAATCCTGGTACAGGTCCATCGGCAGAGGTATGAAGCACCAGTAGCAGGAAACTAACAAGCCCAAACGTCCCCATGGTGAGACAGACAGCAACTGTTTCAAGAACATGTCATGTTAAGCTAGTCTTTAGCTTTATTTGCATGACCTCATAGTGAATTTGAATAGAGAGTGGAGTCATTCCACGAAGTCTGTGCCTTTTCATCCCAAGAAATAATCAAACATAGAATTACTACAATAACAAATAAATTTGTGATTTAAAAATATAATAATTCTATGTATTCTTTCATCAAATTAAAGTCATTACATCAAATTAAAATCAATTAAATATATATATTTTTTTAAATTAAATTGCATTTATGCTGATTAGGGTAAGGTTTTTGGCCTGTTCCTCACTATGATTTTTCTTTTCCAGCAGGACTTTTAATTTTCAAATAGAAGGAAAATTATACAAAAATCACATTTGCATATTGTTCTAAGTATCTCATTGCTAATTATTTTTATAAAATATAAATAATTTTATCGGTGTCCTGTGATTTCATGTCAGCCCTGTTACCGTCACCAAAAACTCCAGTAACACTTTATTTTAAGGTGTCATAATACAGAGTAATTACCTATTTAAGTACTTAGTAGTAGCCGTTGTACTTACATGAAATAAAATGTATTTACCATGTAACTAAGTTATGGAACAGCCTGTAATTACAGTTTGTAATTATGTAGATGTAATAGGCAGCTACTGTTACACGTAACAGGACGCATCTGTTACACAGCTACTTGTACACTTAAGTACAGTCTTGATACACTTTATTTTAAGTAGCTTATGCCCGTGTAATATTCTGTCATTTTAATGTAATTAGAAAGGTATTACATGTATTTAATCTGTGTACTGGTGGGTTAAATCAAACTAAGGTGCAGCTGGATAAGGTGTACAGTATAGATACACATCAAGTACACTTAAGTACAATCTTGATACACTTTATTTTAAGTAGCTTATGTCTGTATACTTTTATAATTACGTTGTATAAAGTCTGCAACACATATGTAACAATCTTTTGGTTACATAAGTAGCTGTGTAACAGACTCGGCCTGTTACATATGTGTAAGAGTAGCTGCCTATTACATCTACATAATTACAGACTGTAAGTACAAGCTGTTCCATAACTTTGTTACATGTTAAGTACATTTTATTTCATGCAAGTACAACAGCTACTACTAAGTACTTAACTAGGTAATTACTCTGTATTATGGACACCTAAAATCATGGTACAGTGATGTGACTTCTAAAAAGGTACATTATTTCTCAACCAGGATTCCAACAGTTAAAACACAAGCAAGTTTCTGCCTCTCTTTTAATGTTCTATTTCTGATGATTTATGATGCTTGACTGAGGGGGAGACATCATGCAATGTCAATACTGTTACCATTTTAATTTAATATAATCAATATCTACAAGCAAAATCCTTTCAAATTGTACAACATATGCTTTTTGACCTTGACTATTAGCTAGCAATTAGCAAATTGGTTTGAAATTGTCAAACCTGTTACTCTCAGCCCTGTTACTTTTCAGAGTAACAGGTTTTGACATGTGGATAAGAAGGATGACATAAATTAGGTATGACTATTTTTAAAGGTTGTCTGTGTAAAATGCAAACATTTTAAAGATCACCTATTGAGCTAATGCCTAAATCATCCAGTGTGGTGACCATCTGTTACATTTTAAGTCAGTACTGTTACTACTGCTACTGTTGTTTTTAATGAAGAAGATGATCAGTCTCAATAAAAGTAATAACTAATAACTCATTGTCAAAAATGAATCACAGGAAGACAAAGATAGGATCATCTTCCTTGACTGATAACTGAACCAGATCAGTATATAAGGGGACACACTCATACAGACAAACAGATGGACGCATGATCAAATTATAAAAATTAAGGATAAATTATGCCTTCCAGAGCTTTGTAGATTTATAAAATGTAAGTAAAATAAATGTATTGCACCAGCTAAATAGCCATGTTTATTGACTCACAAAAAATTGGTTTTCATCACCATATCTCTAGGATTTAACCGTGCAGGGCTTGAAAAAGAAGACACCAAAAGAAAAGTAATTTAAGAACCAGAATCTAAAAGGACACTGAGATATCTTTAATAATACAGGCACACAAATTTGGAAAAAGTGACACTTTCCCCATTCATTCATGGCATTTAGTGTTTTGGCTTTCTTCTTCAGTTATCTATTTCTTTCAAACTATGGTTGAGTTGACATGGAATTAAAAAGTTAGAAGTTTATCTAGGATGCATAAAGTTCTCTCTTTTTTTCCTCAGAATTTCTTGTTGCAACACTGTATACAACCTACTACTAAAAGCTAACAGAGGTTACAAAGTTGAAAAGGTACTGGACAACAGGAATAAGTCACTTCTGAACCTTTAACAATCACGCATGTGTATCTGACAGTGTGTTTATCTGAGAAAAGAAAGCACGTATTTAAATGAAAAGGATCAGTAAGGATGTTGGTGTCTGTGCGGCTAATCTGTACTTTGCAATGGAAATTCACCTCGTCTCATGAGAAACCAAAGTCTTGTGATAAAGAAAAATTCTGTCTGATCTGAAATCTGTCAGACATCTATCAGAAAATACAGAGACACAGAGGAATGTCAATGTAGCAATAGGATGTTTAGTAGCTCATGTTTGAAATTCATTTTTATGACATCAGTCTCTCTTCCTTCCAATCAATCACCATGCAAAACAAAGCGGCAGACAAGCTGGAGTAAGTGACAGGTTCGTTGTTCACCCATCTCCAGGAATCATTCAAAGGAACTCTAGATAAACCAGCGCAGGCCAAACTGTAATTTAGCACAGCATGGATATTGGTGTTATCTGCTTAGTCACCAGACCAGTGTGATCCGTTTCAGACTTTTCTTTTGCCTCTTGCCAAGTTTTATTTTCTTTTATTAAGACCCAATTTCCAGAAAATCTTGCACTTTCTTACACACAAAGAATAGTTTGTCACATTTAGTGGTATACTAATGTCCTGGCTGGTTTATTAAAGCATATTCACCATACAAGTTGAAATAACTGGTTTTGGTCTCATCCACTCACTTCCATGATGAAAATACACTAATAAGTGCGGCCCAAGAGAGCTGGTTGGCAGAACTGCTGAAATTCTTCACATCATTCTCATCCGAGGCTACATAGCCCAAACATCTCTGTTACAAGAACTGATATAATGTCTTGAGATTCATTTGCATGGCATCATAGTGAGTGCTTGAATAAAAAGTTTGAGCTATACTATGTTAAGACAACATGGTTATTCAACTTTCTGCCTCAGAAATCTTAATTTAAAGGAGACAACCAAATCAAATTTCAATCAAAAATGTTTCTCTCATTTCCAGTGTTGGTGTAGTTACTGCGTTTACATTTGTAGTGCAAATGTAACAATAAACATTATTTTAAAAATTATACAAGAATATTTTTTTTTAATTAAAAAAGGTTTCTACTATTGTGCTTGACAAATTATGGAAACATCATTGCTGTAACTTTGCTATAGTAAATCTAAATATTTATATATTATGTGCAGGGCTCTAGACTCATTCTTCCCACTGGTCGCACTTGTGCGACTTTCTCAGTTGGTCGCACGAGCACATCATTTGGTCGCAATTTTTTATTCATTTATTTATTTGATACAACATTTGATTAATCAATGCATGCTGACGAACTTTTATCATAGTTTATAGTTATATGGTAACGAAAGTGTTCAACATTCAACCCGTTCTTTTTCATCAGTATTATTTGTGATTTAAATTTTGTGAACAGGAATTCCTATTTTTGCTTTCACTTTCACTTTCAAATTCGCGATCTTGGTGTCACGCTTCACAAGAAAAGATAATTGTCTGTTTTGCTTATACACTTTTCACTTTTTAAGACTAAAACAAAAGACAGATTCATTGTTATTCTTAATTAAAAAGCACAACTACAATAAAACAGTAGGCTACGTTACAATGACAAACTAGCTTACATAACATTTATTAACAA
>JAFVLL020036068.1:0-47374 GCA_021397915.2 Tor tambroides | reverse complement strand
CGTTGAAGCCACTCAGAAGAACAGAGTATATTTAAGTTGCATGCAAGAATTAAAAATTTAGGTTTATGATGATAGAGATAGCCTACTGTATATAATATGAGAATCCTCAGGTTTGAGAAAAGTTAATGAGGTTGCACATAAAGGGCAACCTCATTATGTTAAGATCTTCACTCTACAGGTCACTGCTGTACGCTATACACTACACTCTACCTACAGGCCATGAGTCTGCATCATAATGATGCCAAATTCTCATCATGTAATCTGAGAATATGTGACAGTGATGAAAAACGTGACAGAGGTTATTTATTTTCCTTGGGTCAAGTACATACTAACATAATGGCATGCTCTAGTTGACTTTGTGCTGTTGGAATGTGTCGCTTAGAACATTTCCTTCACTTTATTGCCTATTGCTTTTAAAATATAACCGATCTCTTATCAAGCTCAGTTAATGTGTGAGTGTTTATGTAACTGGAAACAAACCCCACTAAGAGTTCGTTACCTTCTGATGTAGCCACAGAAGCCTCACCTTCTAACTTAATGGAAGGAAAGGACTATTGTTTTGGATTGCTATACAACAGTATACTGTATTACAGTATTTAAGAATATTTTGTGGTATTTTTAGGGTGTCAATTGGATAAAAATTATTTAATTTTTAAATCATTAAAGCAAAAAAATCCCATTGATTTTTGAAGTGAGAATTATCTAACATTAAATGAATAAACCATAAAAGCATAATGTTTTTCTTTAATTACTGAGAAATAAGATTTTGTTAATAATTACAAACCAACGTTTGGTGCCAAATCTAGACCGAGGAGGTCTATAATACATTAAGAAAGCTGTCAGTCCATTCATCTCAGTGGCAGTTTCTCTGCCAGTTTCTCTGCGTAAGATGTGTGTGATGTTTATGAGCCATGCCACCCACCTAAGGCATAAAGGTGAGTATGACTAATCAATGAACAGGAAATTCTGTCAAAGTGATTCTGACTGGCTAAAGGCACCATGAGACTACAAAGTCCCAAGCCCTTTAACTGCAACTGTCATGAGTAATGCCATCAAAGGCTAACAAAAAAACAAAAAACAAAACAAAAAAACACTTTTTTCAAAATACACCATTATTTTAAATGGCACTGGAGAAAATCATCCACAGAAGTGTAGCTTTGGCCTTCACCAGTAGGGGCTAAAAGGGGTGTGCTAACCAGCCAAACACAGAATTACAGCATGGAGTGTATGGATGTTTGTATGTATACAGTATATATGTTGTGCTGGCTAAAATGGCAGTCATCTTTGTTTTATACTGGATGCAGGATTATGAAATAGTTTCCCTTGCAGAAACCATTGTAGAAACTTTGTAGAAATTTGCAATCTGCAAACAGACATTTATGAGGACATTTAAGCTAAGCTTTCAAAAAAATTACAGTGTACACTACAGTCATGCTCACAGCATCGCAGATACCAGTATTTCAATGATTTATAAAAGATAACTGTCTGATTACTGTCTGACCATCTGAGATTTCAGTATGAATATTAAGGTTATATTTCGTAAGTAGCCTATTACAGTAAATTGTGAGTGTATATTAGCATTGTTATTTGCTTGTGCAACTAATAGAGCATTTGAACCCAGAAACTGTGATACGTTACATCAATTTTAACAAGCGAACAGTAATATTCAGCCGGTCATGTGATCTTAACATGGCAGCCCCCATATGAGGCAACCTACTCCACATAAAATAAAACAGGTCTTATTAAGTGAATATAAATGATGATAATATGGATGCACTCATATTACGACAAGCAGTTATGTATTCTGAAGTTTTTACTTTTGTAGCTTTTAACCAATAGGAGTGATTGGTTTAATTTTATTTTTATTAAGGTTTATTGCTAGAATCTAGTGAATGCAAACAAACCAAGGTTTTGAACTTTAACCAGACATGTCCCAAATTGTGTTAAGGTTAAATAAAAGCACATACAATGTTTAGTTTTACCTCCTGAGAATCATTTTCCCAATGTTAAGACCTTTCTTTCAATGAAGGAACAGAAAAATAGCCTTTTTAGACAACTTTCAAATTTTGTAGCTTATTTGTAAAAAATTGTCGTGAAACTCTGAAAATCTTATTTTCTTACATTTGTATTTAGCACATGCACTTATTTTAGTCACTGTCAAGGAAAAAAGCATTCACAAAATAGATCTCACAAATGTTTACATTAAGACAGATCTTGAACGGTCAGAGTTTCCATTACTCTCTAGGGCTTATCTAGCGTCCAATCATAAAAAGCGTCATGTGTGACGTACAGACAGAAGGTTAGGTGGTTTACGCCCTAAAAGGTTACTATGGGTTAATGACGTCAGTTGTCGATGAATATTTATTATAAGCCACGCCCACGCGACGTTGCCCATTGGCTCATTGGCTGTGAGTTCGTGTGGAAGGCGGGGTCTTTCCTGTAATCTAGGAGTGGGCGTAGTTTTGCCATTCGACGGTTTTGAGGGATACGGGAAATCCATATTACACAAGTGAAGCCGGAGACCCAGCACAAATCGCCGGCCTGCCATGACACAAAACTCCGCTAGTAAGCTTCTAAACGGAGATGCCGTACACCGGACGAAACAAGACAAGAAAGCGGGCGGTAATGGGTTCGTGAAGAACCACTGCTTGTTCCAGCAGAAGCGATACCGCCGCCCGGCGGAGAAGGTGAGGCCGCCTCCTGCGCTACACACCCGGAAACACGCTCAGTGTACACACCAGAGCCGCTTATGCTGTTACTATGAATTAAATTAGAATAGAAATATTGCTGTTTCATTCTGGGTTTATATTGCGTTTCCGAGTTTAGGATTTAGGAAAGGAGCGTTCATCTGGTTTGTATTCGTGTGTAGGGAGGGGGTGGTTGGGTGTGTATCATGGTTTGAGTTTTCTGTGAAGTTATCATGTGTTCAAACATTAACCGTTATATATAGCATCTTCCACGTATATTTTAAATGTACGAAATGCTATTTGATGTCATTCAGTTACTTTTAAAAGTTAATTTAAATAATTACATTATTTATTAAAAAGGCGCTTGTCTTTTTTTACAGTTAAACCTGTTTAAATATTTATTTAATTATTTATTTATTTAATTTACTCAGCAGCAATCAAATTATGATGATAAATATATGAATGATAGGGTGATAGGCCTATTATAATTTTAGTTCATCAGATCATGATTCACAGAATGATGCTAATTGAAGATGCAACATTTTACACCACTGCTGGAGAACATAATTGGACTTTTGACTCAAGAATTGTAGTTAGAATGAAATATAGCCCTTGTGGCAAAAAGATAAATAAATAAAATTAAAAATTAAGGACACTTTTGTTAATTTTTTCAAACAAATTCCCTAAGTATCATCCTTCTGCTAGAAGAAACAGTTCCTGATCTGCAAACTGAAGTTAGTGTTTGTTCTCTGTGGGTGTTGTGCACATACTGTGAAATTGTGAAACTGCTGTTTCATGTCATAGCTGCTACTGTATTGTGAATTTTACTACAGTTGGGGGTCTATGTTGACCAATCAGAATCCAGAACTATAAAACAAGTAATTAGTTAGTTCATCTTCCTTTTTCACATTCAAATGTAAATAATTACTGACCTGTTAAACATTATAATGTTTGTTCATGACTTAATAATGAAAGGTGAGGTTATTATATAATGCCCAACAATGAAAAGCATCAGCAGCATTGAGATTGCATTGAGATGAATGGTTATGGGATCAAATGAATTGTTTGGGGTTAGTGTTTGGTTGTCTCTGTTTGTATTGACACAAACATGGAAAATAACAGTGTAGTGTTCTGTCATGTAACTGGAGAGCAACGCTTTGTTCTTTGCAACCTGAGGATATTTGCCCAGAGCACTTCTGAGCTCCATGGGAGCAACAACTTTTCCAAGAATATGAGCGTGTTGTCAAGCTAGTTTTTCTCGTACTAGGTCCTTATCATCAAAATGGACCTATGGGTCAGGTGTGCGGTATTGTGTTTTTTTTTTTAAAGCTTACAGTAAATGTAGCATGCAGGTTTTGGTAGGTTTTGCCAGTATGTTGATTATTGATATAATATATTTATTTTATGTTAAAAAGTTAATAAGATTCTTCTCTGTGAATCAGGTCAAATGATCTGTTTCAGTGAATCGATTGCAAAACTGATTTTGAGTGATTTGTCTAATAGCTCAAAAATGGGATTTTTCATTTATTTATTAGATTTAAGTGTACATATGAAAGTGGCCCAAATCAGAATTGAAATGATCAGATTCCTTGTAGTTTGTAGTGTTCCCAATGTTATGAAGAAAATGACTCATTTCTCAAGCCATTTCAGAAAAAGTATATAGCCTAAATATAGGGATGTATAATGAATCATCAGAATATCTCATCCAACCCTACTGTAAGTAGTTTCAGTAGTTTGAGTTAACATTTCCAATCCTTATTAAAAGAAGGTTTGTCTGCCTTGTTTCAGGAAGCAACATTTACTGACCGACTTTAGAAACGGAACAAATATAAGACTTTCCTGTATTTAGCAATGCAAGTTTTCCCGCAAAGACTTTCTCACTCAGCACTGACACAAACTGTGTTAACCCTGACTTAACTGAGCTTTACGTAAGAAGGCTGATTCAGGGATCTGGAACTGTGGGATCAAGCCCTTCCTTACTGGAAACACAGGTTTTATAGTGGATGAAGTTAAGAGAAACATGAGTTTGATCACATGCTGCTGTTAAGCAGTGTGAGTGTAAGGACAAACTCTGATTCATTTTCTTGGCCGGACTGATAAATGGAGTTTTGCTCTTCTGCTCATCTCTGGTGTCTGTAACCTCATGTTTGAAGCTGTTAGCAGTTTCAATCCCAACTATAGTTTTACAGTTTCCATAGAGAATGTGAGTATGGGTGACTACCAGTGTAAATGTTATGTAATTACTAAAACATTCAGGGTGTTGTTAGGTAGTTGCTTTCTAGCCCAACTTAAAAGAGCCCATCCCTAAATTTCAGCAGTATTCTGGTATCTGTGTGTATTCTTTCAGTGCTCCACCTATCATGAAATGATTTGTCTTTAATCTAGTGTGGACAAAAATAAATCTACTATAATCTGTTGTTTTGTTTCAGACTCGCTGTACATTGATGTTGTTTTTATGCTGTTCATGTTTGTTTGGAGCACTTTGTAACGTTTAGATATTCATTTTTCAATGTAGATTCAATTCATATTCGTCTTTTCCCCCACAGAACCATCATGCTTCATGCACTTCGCTTTATAAAAAGCCATTTGTGGAGTCGTTTGAGGAGACGCCGCTGCTGGTTGCCGTCCTTACCTACATGGGCTATGGCATCCTTACCATTTTTGGCTATCTGCGAGATTTCCTGAGGGACTGGAAGATTGAGAAGTGTCATCTGGCCAGAGAAAGAGAAGAACAGAAGGTACGGTATAACATATGTGTGGTGCTTGCCTGACTTTTATTTATTTCATGCTTCCCTGAGTAATGTATTTCACATAACAGATGTTTACATGTAATCCTCAAGACAAAATAATAACTGAATTTACACTAAAGACCTCGTTTAAATACAATTTTTAAAACTTTGCATTGTCACCTGAATGGTCAAAGCCTATTTAGTGCTGTTTTGTAATACTTGGTCATGAGTCCCTTATTTGTCCTGAGCCGTTAAACTGACTGCTGATCTTCGGTTTTAAAGCATCTTTACAGTAACAAACAGGAAAATAACAGAATCAGTGATGCAAACTTAATCATATATGAGACAAATTCAAATTCTGCTGCAAACCATCTCTAAAAAGACAAATGTTATTATTCAGTTCCAGTCATGTTGCAAAATTAATCAATTATGACACAAAAGTCAAATTTAAGGCAAATTAAAGCAGTTCTTCTGAAGCTAATAGTACCATCTATCTATCATCCCGCTTAAATCAGTTCAAGTTTTGTTCTCATCCGATGGTGTCAGTGCAAAGTGTCTTTTAAACGCAAACTAAGCAAACCAAAGACAATCAGTGGCAAGAAAGGGAGAAAAAAAAACCTTGGAAGATACCTTGGAAGAAACCAGGCTTAGTCAGTGGGCCAGTTATTCTATGGAAAACACATTTGTGATTCCAGGATGCATCACTAGTCATGTTATTCAAAAATAATTTAAATGTAGTGTTATGTTTTTGCTTTCGATACTCTGTTTCCAGGATTTTGTTCCACTGTACCAGGACTTTGAGAACTTCTACACCAGGAATCTGTACATGAGGATCAGAGACAACTGGAACAGGCCAATATGCAGCGTCCCTGGAGCCAAGATGGACCTCGTGGAGCGGGTCACACCTGACTACAACTGGACCTTTGAGTGAGTTTCACATTGTGCCGACACACCAGCATGTTGGATCCAGCCTAACAGATCCCATCAGAAGATGTCTGTTTTGACTGATATCCAAACTAATCAAGAGATTTATTTATTGAAAAATCTAAGTTGCATCTTTCTCAGTGCTCAGAACAACACAAATGTAAGGCAACACAGCAACCAGCATAAGATGAAACCGTTTTTTTTAATGATAATATTTTATTTTTGAAATTATAATATAGCTTCTGAAAACAGAAACCGAAAATGATTTTAGATTGTAAAAATGTTCAGTTTTTATTCCATATTTGATTAAATAAATGCAGCCTTTGTGCAAATGAGAGACTTCTTACAAAAACCTTTTTAAAAAAAAATGAGTACTTTTGACCAGTAGTGTATATGTGGAAAGTAATATGACAGAGATAACAACAAAAAGGCAGGAATCAAGTACAGCACAGATGTGTGTGTGTGCGTGTGTGGTAATATACATTTCTATTAAGAACCTTTAGATCCTTAATCAGAAGTATTCTTTAGCCTTTACAGAAATTAATATGGTGAGTTTTAGAGGCCATATATTTTCTTTCAAAAAAAGTATGTCATTTTTTTAATTAGTATTATTATTTTATATATGTTTAATTTATTCCATGTTTTTTCTTTGTTTTCCTGCAGACACACAGGGAATGTTCTGAAAGATGTTATTAATATGGGCTCATATAACTACCTCGGCTTTGCTGAGAATACCGGCACATGCGCTGATGCTGCCTCTGAGTGCACTGTGAAATACGGCGTGGGGGTGAGCAGCACCAGGCAAGAGATAGGTAATAAATACTCACTCTCTCAGGCTTTACAGCCACTTCTATGGGATAAAAGGGGCCAAATAATGACACTTTTTGGGTAGGTTTTAGTAGATTTTTAAAGGATCATATACTTGATCCTCTTATAATGTTAATCAAAATTTTGACCTTGTCATTATAATTTTCCACCCTCTCACTGACACTTAGAATACTTATTCATATATTCAGTTCTTGTTGAGTCATTCATCCCACTGGGTGAGGATTTGCTTTTATGGTGGAAAAGAAATGTGCGGCACAATGAAAAATTCTTATTTCTTATCTAACCTTTATCATTGCGTCCCTGGAGTCTGATGTTTACACAAAAAATAAAGCAACACAAAATGAAGGAAACAGTTCTATTATTATACAAATCTATTTTTGCATCATTAAGATATTTGTTCTCTCTTGCAGGAAATCTTGACAAGCATGAGGAACTGGAGAAGCTGGTGGCCAGGTTTTTAGGGGTTGAGTCATCCATGGTCTTTGGAATGGGCTTTGCTACAAATTCTATGAATATTCCTGCACTCACAGGAAAAGTAAGGGTTTTACTATAAACACAAACAATACGTCAAATGGAATGCTAAGAATTTTTACGTCAAAGCCATGTAGGGTGGGGAAGAACACTGGGGATCGGGAGTTCGTTTTTTGTTTTTTTGAAATACTCCCAAGGATCATATCTGTTCCCTCACAGATTTCTTTGGCTCTTTCACACAGGAAATTTATCATAACTGATTCATGTAACATGTTATTGGAAGTCTTTATGCTTTAGAATGTGTACACATTCCTTCTTTCATTCACAACAGATTTGATTACGTTTGAGGAATTCCCATTTGAGCAAAATTCTTTCTGAAATTCCTTGTTAGAAACCCATTAACACATGGTCATGGTCATGAGGAAGTACAAATACCATTATTCCTAAACACCATAAGAAATAATTATATGATTAAATATGTCAAACCTTGTTCTCTTATTGATTGTGTGTAGCACCTACCCCTCTGCAAATTCTCCTAAGGTTTGAAATGTTGCTTTGTATCTTATCAACTATTTGGCCAATAGGTTTAGTATTATTTTATATGCTTTTTTTGCTGTTCATTTAATTAAGGTATGTGTTTACTTCTCTTAGGGCTGTCTGATCTTAAGTGATGAGCTCAATCATGCATCTCTGGTTCTGGGTGCCCGTCTCGCTGGCTCTACCATCCGTGTATTCAAACACAACAGTAAGTTCATGCTATTTTTAGCCCACACTGAAAATAAAAATTCTGTGCAAAACAATCACAACCAGTTAGATCATATTTGATGTTTAATATATAGGATTACGGACCCAAAGGAGTTCACAGTGGGTGGCTCAGACATTACTGAAAGCATTTGTTTGCGGAATAAATAAATAATGTGTGATCAATGTACCTGAATAGACATTTTGCCACAAAAAAATCTAATATAAGTGAACGTCAGAGAAAAAAAATGCAATCAAAATATGCCTTATGCCATATTTTTATAACCTGCTTGCTAAGAGCAGCATCCGCACTAACGTATTAAGATGCCTGCTCTTAAATTCTACTTTCTAACCATTACTCTCAGATATGCAAAGTCTGGAGAAGTTGCTCCGGGATGCTATCGTGCACGGCCAACCTAGAACCCACCGGCCCTGGAAGAAGATCCTCATCGTCGTTGAAGGAATTTACAGGTAAAGCAGAAATCTTTTTCTAGCTTTTTCTCTAGCTATTTTTTTGTATACAACATGTTTTTTTCAAACTTGAGCAGAAACCTGATGTTTTTTGCAAAGCTTATGCAAAGGGAGGCTGGTTTGCATACCTTTTTCTGGTTTGGAGGCCATTTCATTCTTTATTTCAAGGCATAAAGAGGCGAGCAATAATAATGATATCATATTTACAGAGAAGGATAGGAAATGCCAGTAGAGAAATGTATACATATATGTTTTAAATAAAAAGATTTAACATTTTCAAATGTTTCAAACTGTTACTTTCTGGCTATCAAATAGAGGTACTCCTATACTTTCACATATTGAAATATCTAGGCCTCTATGGAAGTGCATTAAAAGTACACCTGCATTCTTCTTTTTAGCATGGAGGGCTCAATAGTGCGACTTCCTGAGGTCATTGCCCTAAAGAAGAAATACAAAGCCTACCTGTACCTGGATGAGGCCCACAGTATCGGGGCTCTAGGACCAAGAGGCAGAGGTGTGGTGGACTACTTTGGCCTGGATCCATGTGATGTTGACATCATGATGGGCACTTTCACCAAGAGCTTTGGTGCTGCTGGAGGATACATTGGAGGAAAGAAGGTTTGTGGACAATTTTGCTGTCAATGGCATATCACATTAGATTACTACACAAATCACACATGCTGGCTTGAGTCTGGACTGCAGCCTGTCATTTCCATCTCTCTCCAATATTTAATAATGGGACAAAGTGACTCCTCCAAAAAATGTGCTTCTCACTTATATATTACATATGCTTGTAATTCAGGATTGCAGTTTACATTTGGCTTAAGTAGCAATTCTTGTGTAATAATTAACTTTGTTTTCTCTCTGCAGGAGCTGATTGATTACCTCCACCTACATTCCCACAGTGCAGTTTATGCTACCTCAATGTCCCCACCCATCACCCAGCAGATTATCACTTCTATGAAGTGCATTATGGGAGAGGATGGCAGCACATTAGGTGAGTTTATAATTTTATTCTGGATCAGTTCTGATAAAGAATACTTGTGTGAAATAATCTTTGTGTGACAGCTATTACAACTACTATTTGTACAGTAATACCTAATATAGTATCAATATAGTACTATTGTATTTGTATAAAAAAAAAAATTAAGAGCCACAAGATGGCAGCATTAACTAAGAGAAGACTGTTATGAAATGTAACCTGTACTTTGACTTCTATGCTACTCTCCTGTGTACTTTCTTGTGTGTTTTTGTGTATATCACACAAAACTTTGACCTGTGATACTTGTGAGCAAAACACTTGTCATCAGATGATAAATATTGAGCTCTGTTGAGGTCAGAAATATTCTCCTCACAAGTGTGCAAATTCAGATAAAAATGCTCAGTCAACACATTGCAAGTGCACATCAATGTTACTGTGGTGGTTACAAATTTCTGTAAAAGGAGAAACCTTCCAATGTCTGTGCTATTAAACGTTTTTATTCAGAAAACTACATATAATCTGCTCTGCCATGAGAGTAGTTAATTTGCAAGAAAAGAAGAAATGATAGAATACATTGCACAACTCGAATACATTTTGCAACGCAGGGAAATCAGACATCGGGCTTGTATAACTATTAGCTGTAAGCATTTGCGTCAATGTACTCAAATTCTTAGAACTGCAAGAATATTTCTACTGCTGAAAAGTGTTAATTATCAGCAGAAACACAATCTTTTTGAGTTTGTTTAGGAAAAGTAAACTCGATGACTCAGCGATTGGTTACACATGCTAACTCCATCTCTGCTGACAGTTTGAGGCAGCAAACTCCGTTTCACCCCTGATTGATTCAGCAGGGCGTTCGTTTGGAAAACCACATCTATACCCCAAACATACACACACACACTGCATCTGGAAGCTCTTCAAGCCCTTGTGAGGTTTTAGCGTGAGAGAAAGAAGTCTGAACGTTCCTCTCTGTGGGATATTGGATGCTGACGGACCTTAAAGACTTAGTGAACTCTTTCACTGTTAAGTTCTCAAATGTATAGGAGACAGCTTATGTTATAATTATGACATAGAATCTTGAAGAAACCTCTCACCTTCAGCTGATTTCTGTAACTTATCTTTTAGAGCACAGTACTAATAACACTGAAGTCGTGGGTTCAGTTTCCAGGGAACTCACATACAGATAAAATGTATTAGTTTATATCAAAGAGCTCATGTCTGCTACCTATAGACCTAGGTTGCACGCTATATTGAATTTAGCACAGATATAAAGGTCCTAGATCATGTAGTTTTCACCAACTCACAGATTTCCAAAGTGTTTTGGAGTATTTGTCTACTTGTCTATTTAAAAAAAAAAATTCACAAAGATGATCAATCAGTATGTTGTTAAACAACAGTACAATCCATTGAATGCATTGTACTTCTTTCCCACACAAACTTTTTTTCATTCCTGTCAGAAATTAAAAATGGCACTACCCTGACTAAGGTCAATTGGTTCTCTTAGCAGCATGAAAAAGAACTACTTTTATTCAAATTGCGAATTGGTTATATGCAGAAAGCAAGCACATAGCACTCAATAGCTGTCAGTCACTGTTCAGCACAAGCTCACTGAGTTTTGCACTCTTGTGAAAAACTGTTATAATCAAAGCAGCTAACTACACTGCATAATAACGTTCTTATTTACATCATGTCTACGCTTTGTTGGTTACTTTGTTTCACTTAGTCATGAAAGTGTACTCAGTCAATGAGCTCACACTGAACATGTTTTGAGCAGATTTCTTCTACACCGAGACTGATTTAAGCGCCTTTGGCAATTAATGTGCAACCCTAGAAGATCTTCCTAGTGCTTGCACAATGTAGTAATATTAGACGTGGTAAACCTGTTCTTCATGTCACTGCACAGCAACCGCAGAGAGCAACTATTAAAGTGGGCACAAAACAGCAATTTTAATTATATTTTATGGCCTATTGTGACGTATGTCTGAGTAAATCAGCTTCTTGAACGAGAAAAACAGTGTAGAGCGGGACTTGATTTTTTTCCATCAGGGATTGATTGGATTGTGTACTTGGGCCCAAACTCATACTTTATTCACCTTTATTTATTTAAATACGCTTTAGATCACTAAAGTAATATGCTATTGAAGTACTTTAAATACAGTTTAGAGCAGTTGTGCCATTTTGGTTTTGGAACAAGACGATTAGTTTCTGCTACTTGAAAGCATAACAAACGGTTTAATTTCAGCTCAAAATTAATTTATACAGCACCAGACTAACTTGCATTTCCTCATAGCTGTTGTAGATAAGGTTGGACTGTTTTCTCTTCAAGTCTTGACCAATATTCTCAATACTGAATATTGTGAGAAAGAGCTTTCCTTTCTCAGGAGCCCCTCACTATGAATGGAATGTCAAACAAGTGAAAACTAATACTGGAGAGTATATCTCTACCTCTCCCCAAAGGATCATTCTGCACTGTTCAAAGTGGATTTGAATTCCTTTGGCTTCAGATAAAACGGCCTCTCGATTTTTCATTTGCCATGTGCTTGCATGGAACTTGCAGAGATGTTTGCAATTTAGCTTTTCGTCATTCCTGTTGTTGGATATGAAGAACGTATGAATGACACAACAAAATGACAAGAACAAAAAAACTGCTTTGGTCCATGTGGGCTTTAACATGCATGTTAACCACTGGGTTAGACCATTGGGTCAAGGATGAGACTTGCCTGTGCAAAAGTCTTCAGGGCGTAGCTCTGTGGTTTCTATGGTGTTCAGAGTGGGTTTGGCTGCGCAGGTTCAGTATTTCTGAGCACTTTGGAATGTAACCGCACACCTCTTTATTAACAAGCTACACAATTTGAGATATGATTCATGTCCACACCACAAACAGTGTGGGATGAGTTACACACCGAAACCTACTTGAAGTATGAGTAATAGTTACTCCTATCAAGCACCACTAATGCATAAAAATCAAGGACCTATCTTAGAAGGGGTCAGAAGCTGGTTTGCAGGGAGGACAATGATTTGTATTTTCTCTTTTATGCAGGTCAGGAAAGACTTTGTCAGCTGTCAGAAAACACAACCTACTTTCGCAGGAGATTACATGAGATGGGCTTTATCATCTATGGGAACAATGACTCCCCTGTTGTACCCTTGATGCTCTACATGCCTGCTAAAATCGGGTCAGTCTCACTTTTTGTTTGACTGAATCATGGCTATTGTATTTGGTGATATGCTAGCCAGAGGATATGGATTTAAAAAAAATTCTTATTCTTATTCTGACTCATTCATTTATTTTGTCTACTGTTGTTTAGAGCATTTGGGCGAGAGATGCTGAAGAGGAACATTGGGACAGTAGTGGTTGGGTTCCCCGCCACACCAATCATTGAATCTCGAGCACGATTTTGTGTTTCTGCCGCCCACACGAGAGAGATGCTCGACAAAGTGAGTATCACATGAACACACTAGTAAAACCATAATTGTAAAAAATGACAAAAAAATTCTTTATTTTATTTATTTATTTATTTATTTATTTATTTGCACTATAATTTGTTTTTGTCTTTTCATGTTGATTTTGGGGTAAAATAGTACTCTGTATGGAAGCCCGTTTCTGCCACTGAATAAAAAAAAAAAAATCTCACAATTCAGATTTTTTTTTCCTCAGAATTGCAAGATATATATTTGCAATTGCAAGCTATAAAGTCAGAATTATGAGATATAAACTCTCAATTCGGACTTTTTTTCTTGCAATTGCGAGTTTATATCGACAGATATTGGTAGGTTTATGCATTTGCAGCCACCACAGTAGATGTTATTTTTAATCGAAGGAGATTTGGGCATATCTTTTTGTGAGGTGTAAATAAGGGGTTATCGAAACATTAATTGCAAGGAAAGGCCCTTATACTTCAGAGCAGCCATGTATGAGATGTTTCTTGGAAGTTATTGTACATTCATGAATTATCATGTGACTTTTACGTACGCCAGGTGACCTGTAAATGCGAAAAACAGTTTCAGTTGCAGTACTGCAAAAATAATCCTTTTTTGAATTGCCTGAAAAACCACTTCATGCGAGCGTAAAAACGTTTTTGCTATATATGGGAGTTTTAGCGAAATTGACGTGTTTCCATTGAGTGTATTTTCAATTCACAATTTCAATTTACGCAGTTTGAAGGATAATGGAAACGTAGCTACAGTTGCGAGTATATATCTCGCTTTTTTGACTTCTTTTTTTCAGAACTGTGAGATATAATCTCGCAATTACGAGTTCTGATGTCTAATTCTGAGGGAAAGAAAACACTATTTCCTTACAATTACGAGATATCTCACAATTGTGACTTTATATTTCGCAGTTCTTTTTTCCTCAGAATTACAAATTTAAATCTCGCAATTATGACTTTGTAACTCACCATTGCGAGCTTCTATCAAGCAATTCTAAAAAAGTCAGAATTGTGAGAATTCGCAATTCCTTTTTTTTTTTTTTTCCTTCAGTGGCAGAAACAGGCTTCCATATCTCTGAGATATTTCATGAGCTTCACCAATAAATCTATTAAAGGAACACTTCACTTTTTTTGAAATTAGACTCATTTTACAAGTCCCCTACAACCGTTTTTGAATCCATTCAGCCGATCTCCGGGTCTGGGAGTAGCACTTTTAGCTTAGCTTAGCATAGATCATTGAATCGGATTAGACCATTAGCATCTCGCTCAAAAATGACCAAAGAGTTTCAGTAATTTTCCTATTTAAAGCTTGACTCTTCTGTAGTTACATCGTGTACTAAGACCGACAGAAAATGAAAATTTGTGATTTTCTAGGCCGATATGCCTATGAACTATACTCTCATTCCGGCGTAATAATCAAGGAACTTTGCTGCCGTACCATGGGTGCAGCAGGCGCAATGATATTACGCAGCACCTGAAAGTAGTCCCCAGCTAGGTAACTAGTTATGATATAGCTGGAGACTACTTTCAAGTGGAGTGTTCCTTTAATGTGTTAGGTAAAAGGTAAGAAGAAAACGTAAAAGATAAAACAAAGTAGTTTACTTGTTTCAACTTCCAAACTAGTTCTAAACTTTACCTATTAGCTCTCATAGGTACTTTTATGCAAGATCTGTCCCTGTTTAACCTCACAGCTAGTGTTATCAAACCACATGAAGCGGCGGAGACCAAAAATCAAGTGTTCCTACACTTCAGTTATTCATCTATGAATCTCTGACTCACCTCACAGTCAACCAGAGTACATGAACATTAAAGGAATAATTCTCTCCAAAAATAAACATCCTGTTATCATTTAGCAATTACTCAGCATCATGTTTTACCAAACCCAGCATATTATTACTTTAACCAAACATTTATTCAAGTGTTAATAACCCCACTGTCTCTTCTTGACTCTCTCAGGCTTTAAATGCCATCAGTGAAGTTGGAGATCTACTCCAGCTGAAATACTCAAGAAAAAACAGACATGGGAGTGAAGGAACTGACTGTTTTTCATTTCTGGAGAGCCACCAGGATTAGCACTTTCTCATGATGGACTGAATGTGTCTTTCTTCCACCCCAGAGAGATTCATGTCTAACTTAAGTGTCATTTTCATGTTGATTTATTTCATTGAAGTCCACCAACTGACCAAATTTCAAGTCTTACCTCTGGGTTCAGTAATCAATAATTAATTTCATCGTGCAATATCAACTGTAGTACAGAATTCACGTCACTTTGTTCAGCATCAGAAATGACACAGGTTAAAAGTTAATGCTTTAGTGTCAGGGCTAATTTATCCAACCCTCTACACAGTCTGAAACAGTACACACAATTATTTTCTGATATTTTATACAAATATTATCAGTGTTTTTGTCTTGTTTTCCATTAAAAAAAAATCTTAAACAAGGTTAATTTACTCAGGGTTATTCAGTCTCCATTTGCAATTAATGTTTTTAATAAATAAAGTACAATTCTTACAAAATTGAGTAAGATTTATGCTTTAAACAAGAAAAAACAATATGCCAATGGAGGACAATAAACGTAATTAAAGTCTTCTTATATTATACAGTTTAGTAAAGCCTGAAGCAAAATTTAAGGAAATTTAGATTTTTACTAGAAAACAAGACAGAAATCCTGATAAAGAAAATGTTTCTCACACTAGCAATATACTTGTACAGCAAGTGTCATCTTTTAATGAGAAAAAACTTGAAAATATATATATAAAAGAGAAATCTACTTATGAAGGAGAGAATTTATTATAGTTAAACAGTAAATAAGAATATGACTTCATATCCATATAAATGTATCTATAAAAATATTGACACATATTTATTAATGCACATTGCCTTGTCTTAACTCAATACTGCATTCACATACTAGCTTTGCGTAGGTCCACAAATCTTTAAATATCAAATTTTTAATCTTTTTCGCAATGCAAATATGATTGTATAGGTAAATTAGCGATGTCTTAATGAACTTGTACAGACGAATACTGACAACATTCTCTGTTTTGTTTCGTCCGAGCTTTCTGTATTTCAATTTGAGTTGTGGTACTTTCCATGAATAGGGTACAGTTTGGTGTCCCTTATCTTTATCCTTTTTTAAGCACTAGAGGAACAAAGCCCATATTGCTTGTAAAGACAAATTATTTGGACAATTTTTACACAAATTGTTACCCAAGTTATATATAGAGAGATTTTTCCTATTTTTTTGGCTTTTAATTAGTTTTCACTTAATATTTATTGCTAGAAAATAAAAATCACATAAATTCTGGGGTATTATACTGTATATAGACATGTTTTGCAAAACCTCATATTTAAAAAAAAAAAAAAAATCTATATAATATTTAATTTGATATCCCTGGGTTCATAATAAACATTTTCTGAAGGTTAAAAGCCTTACACTGTTTAAAAATGCATTTTCTTAAAAGAGTTTCAAGACATAATTTGTGGAAGGTGCCTTTATGTCTTACTTGAATATCTGTTACTTGCTGACAGTTTGCATATCTCATGAAGAAGTATGATATCTACACTTACTAAGTGTATAATGTCTTAGCCAGGGCATTTCACAGAGGCAGAGATCTTTCATTGAGCCAACAGAAATAGACTGACTTTGTTCACTCAAGGTTTCATTCTTTATATCTGCTGTTAACAGACAGCAGTGAAAACTGTTTGTGTTGCCTTTTGTATTGTTATATAGTTGCTTTTGATTTGCTCTTTTTAAGTTAAATCTATTTTAAGAAGTTGTGTTCTTCTAACAGAAGTGCTAAATACGGGTCACTGATATGATATGAAGAGCTCTTGTTTGTATGTATGATGATGTGGCTTATGAATGCCTGTCGGATGTACTTTTTTTTTTTTTTTTTTTTCCTCCATTCCCTTTTGTGTTCTTAAGTCTTGTTCTTAATCGGAAAGGCAGCTCTGAATATGTGTCTGAATGCAGACGTATGTGACTTCAGAGCTACTAATGACTGTTAAGAGATGCAGATATGACGTTGGCGCATTGGCTTTAATTAAGCAGCCTGTATAAATGCAAGTAATGCCACCGAGCTGCATTTGACTGTGAAACCAAAGGGCATTCCACAATTTCTGTTTGTTTGTTTTTTTGGACATTCTGAGTTGCAATTTTTATCATATATACATACTATCAGATTTGTCACACTTCTCCATGCAAGAAACTGAAATTCATTGAATGTGACTGATCATTTGTTTCTGAAGATAATTAAATAACTTATCTTGAACATTGTTTTTTTCATTGTCATCATCAGATCTCAGAAAAAGCAGAGCAATCATTATTCATATTGTTTTTATAAACAAAGAGCGATCTTTTACTCAGTAGTCATACTCAGACTGTATGATAGACATTTATGTAAGGTATAATGTATGTTCAGTGAAAAGTCTAAAGTTGAGTTCAATTTAAATGATTTCATTATTAAAGACAAATGAGACACTGTTAAAGAAACAAAATCCACCTGCTTTAGATTAAAAACTTAAGTTTAGCTACTGCCTTAAAATTAATTGGCAAGTTACAGGTCATTTTGACTTGAATTATATTGAACTGTTTATAAAAATCAAGTTAAATCTCATTTAGAAAATAAAGTTAAAATTTGTTAAATGATTATATAATTTTTACAGTGTGAGGAATGATAAACTCGAATATCTAGAAAACTTCCCGAGTGTTTTATACGCACTACAGTAAACTCTTTTCTAACAAATGGCTTTGCATCTGATGATTTCACTGATTTAAAAGAAAAAAGAACAACTTATATTCTCGTGGTGATTCTCTTATATATATATATATATATATATATATATATATATATATATATATATACACTATATTGCCAAAAGTATTGGGTCGCCCCCTTCTAATGAACAGGTTTGACTACTTTAGTAACTTCTTGATGTACAAATCTTAATGTTAAAGCATAATGATATTCTAGGAAATTGTGTGCTAGAATAGAAAATAGAATAGAAAAGGTTGCTTTTCCAAACTGTTGCTATAATATTAGAAGCACATAATTACCTAGAATATCATTATATGCTTTAACATTAAGATTTGTACTCATAGAAATTACTAAAGTAGTCAAACCTGTTCATTAGAAGGGGGCGACCCAATACTTTCGGCTATATATATATATATATATATATAGACCATAAATATGTAACATGATACATATGTGAATTTCTTTAAATTTCAGTTTATTCAAATTCTACTTTCTTAAATTCAAATATTGGTTATGCATCTTTATCCTCTTTGCAAACTTGATTCAAGTTCAGGAATTGAATTGGAAATAAAAAATAAAAAAAAATTGAGAAGGCTTTCTGAATTCAGTTCTGAAATGAGTCCTCGCGCACACCTGTCAGATTAATAATCATCACTAGACCTGGAAAATGATTCTCCTCCCATTCTGACCCCTTAGAGATCAGACCATCCTGCTGTTGTATCACTGCTGCGCGTTAAGCGTATATCTTTCGTTTCCGTATGGTATCTGAGATACTCCCTTCATCATAGTAACGTGTCACCAATGATTCTGTGCTCCGACATCCTGAAGAAGGAGAGAAGAGAAAGTTTTGTAAAAGTGGAATAAGGATGCACTGGTGCGGACTGAAGAGCAGTGCGTGAGAGACCTGTAGCTACTTAAACTGAGAGACGATCAGTCCACATGGACAGACAGTGCAGCAGGACGTTTCCAGTCACATTTAGTGTATTTGTGAATGGACTGAACGGATAAGGATTATCTGCCTGAATTTATAAAATGTTCATACCTGTGCTAGTTTTAATGAAGTTTGGATAAAGATGAGGAACAGCGCATTGAAGATCTTCTTCAGGAGGGAAACGCACAGAGCTTCCTAAACAACTATTGCGCATTTAATGTTTTAGCGGTATTTAGTGGACAGATACGCAACGGTGCAAAATGCCAACTGCGCGTAAAAATGTATGGGTACTTTTAACTGTGCTGCTGGCCGTCTGGATACAGCGCGCGATCAGCTTCCCTGTGAGGCATCACAAGAGATCCAGACACGGCGACTCTATAGAGGTGAGCACGAGTGGATCGAAATCTCGTTTTGTGGTTTTGTTTCTTCTTTTTTCTTCAGAAACTATATGCGTCATAGTAATTGACAGTGTTTGGGAGTAACTAGTTACATGTAACAGAACTACGTAATTTAACTACAAAATAAATGTAACTGTAATCAGTTACATAATTAAATTAGTTACTTATGAAAATGTTAATGATTACAAAGGGAGTTACATCTGAATTTTTTTTCTACACATACAGATTTGATTGATTTCTTTCATAAATTGCATTGACTGCACCAACGTTTCAGGAGTTTGGGACACAGAATAGGACACATGCTTATTCCATTACTGTTTTATTTACTATTTGGGTTGGTTTATATTCTTTATTTTTTTAAGATGAACTGTTTTTACAAGGCATTGTTGGATATTAGTGTTTCCTGTCAGATATGCAAAGATTTGATTTTTAAAACAGTATCTACTAAACTATTTCTTGTTATGATTTTAAATCTGTATTTAACCTCAGAATGATCTCAAAGTAAAGAGGTGTTAAAGTCTGGTTTTGTGGTGGCTGTGATTTAAAAATAAATTATAATAATCTTAATTCAAGTGATGAAGGATTTTGACAGTAATCAGTGTTGAGTGTTACTGTAAGGTTTACCCTGCCTGCTTTAAATGTTTGAAAATGATTTACAGATGAAAATATTAGAAATTTAGAAAAGTAATGAAATGTAATCAGTTACATTACTTTACTGTAATCTGTAATCTATCACATTTCCAAAGTAACCTTCCAACACTGGTACTTGATTAGAAACCATGCCTTCATGATTTATTTTTGTTATATTTCATTTTTAATATATTTCATATCTTCATATGCTTTATGGATACATTTTATTTTTTTACCCTTGTGTCAGACACAGACAGTCTAGTAAATAACGCATGTAATATTAAATAAAAATATCACTTGTTAACTGAGTACTGTTATTTTGCGTAATTTCCAAATAATATTTTAGTTCTGTACTTCAAGTTTCAGAATGTTTGAATATTTTATTTGTGTGTATTTAAAGTGCATTTAAACAGCGTCAGCGTTTTTATTCCAAAACTGTAAAAAAAAAAAAAAAAAAATTACACTATACATTTCCTAATGTACTGCATCATTTCAGAATAATTCAGAAAAAAAACTCTGTGAAACTGACATTTGTTAATTCTGATAGAACTGTAGTTGAAGAAACTCTTCTGCACCATGGAACATAGAAGTTACTCTGGAAGATCCAAAAGCACAAACAATCCAAGTTCTAAGCATTTCAGTTTACATTGTGTTACTTCAGATAAATTAATACAAATGCAATAATGCAATTTAATATATGCTGATGACTTAACTATGCCTTCAGAAAAGTAAGTGTCAGAAATAACATGGCTGACAGTGTTACAGTTAATACTGCTATTAATGGTGATCATAGGGTTTATTAGAATATAATGTTATTTCTACATATATCCAGCTTTCAATAATCAGTTGTTTACCACAAAATGGTAAATGGGTTGACAGGTTAAAATATGCCTGTGCCTTTTGGAATGAACTGTTTTCATTAATGAGTGCTCAGTTACTGGAGTGTTGTATAAATGTGGCATATGTCATGAATATTTTAGTCGAAATAACAGGAATTATCTTAACTCATAACTACCCCCCAGGTGCGAGTTGCATCTTGCTTCGTTAAAGGGATAGTTCACACAAAAATTAAAATTCTGTCATTAATTACTCACCCTCATGACTCGTTCCAAACCCGTAAGACCTTCGTTCATCTTCGGAACACAAATTAAGATATTTCTGATGCATCCCGTGAGCTCTCTGCCCCTCCCATAGACAGCAAGGATCCTTACACGATCGAGGTCCAGAAACGTAACAAGGACATCGGTAAAATAATCCATGTGACATCAGGGGTTCAACCGTAATTTTACGAAGCTACGAGAATACTCTTTGTGCACAAGAGAAAAAAAAAGACTTTATTCAACAATCCGTCTCCTCCGAGTCACCCTGGCGCCATTTTGGAGAATATCCACTAAATGTAAACAGCGTATGCTGTTCTGTGTCAGGGTCAGAGAGCTCACGGGATGCATCAGAAATATCTTAATTTGTGTTCTGAAGATGAACGGAGGTCTTACAGGTTTGGAACATGGAGTCATGAGGGTGAGTAATTAATGACAGAATTTTCATTTTTGTGTGAACTATCCCTTTAACATGAGTGAAACTAGTGAAACTTCTGTGAACTGAGTGAAACTTTAGTTAAAATATCTTGAGGTAGTGAAAGCATCTTATGGACCAATATATTCAGTGCTCTAACCCTGTTTTTATTATTTCACCATGCAAAGGGGCCAGAATGCGTAGAAGCCTCATACAGTAGAGCAGTACAATGGCCTTACATAATACTGGTCAAAAAACACTTAGTTTCACTCTCTCTCACAGGGTCATAGTTCAGCTCCTAAATTGTTTTTTTAGCCTCTCTTCTGTGTTAATGTGGAATTTCCTGCATTCTGGTCTCCTTGATCCTGTGTTTGTGCAGAAGGGGGCCATGTCTAACCTCTCCAAGAAAGGTCCTGCTACTCAGCTTTGTATTACTAAATGTCTCTTTTGTTTTTACATGTGGGGCAGGGGTCGTCAAATGGAAAGGGAATGGGGGGTCTTAGATTATTGTTTTTCTTCACTGGTTTGGAAATGGCGTGGTCCTGGGACTTTGATATTGGAGGTCAGATAAATCTAGGCTGCACTGCAGACTGCTTCCCAAATGCCTCAACATAAAGTGTGTGAGTTGATTGTGTCCATGTGTCTCACCAGAGAGCTCAATAGAGGCTGTGTGTGCATCCCATGCTCTTCCACTAGCGCATAAGGCTTTGTTTCGGGTTCTGGAATTCATGCCATATGTTTGTGATGGTGAGAAAGCCCACTGGCAGGACAGGCCACATTCCACCGGGAGGAAAGACGATTTTACAATGAATTAACAGTACAGAGAAAGACAAGAGATGGCCTCGGGGAGACAAAGGATATAAGGAGAGATTCTGTTTCTATTCCGAACGTTTAGGAAATTAAACTCGTTCTGTTAGGCCATGTTACGAGTCTTTACTGAGTGACAGCGACTAGTCCTTCAGCCCTTCTTGTTGAGACTTCTGGGAAGAAAAGATTAATATTAAGAATAAGTCTTGCAGAGAAGCTCACATACCCCTGAGTGTCTTATCTGCAGATCAAATGGAATACAACTTGGGGCGAAAAGACATAAGACACCTCTGATTCACAGCTGAATTCATTCGATATTTAACCGATTGCTCCACTGTTGAAAAAACATGTTGTAAATAGAACATTTTGACTCAAAAAAATGGATTGCTTTTTACAATTATTTAATTGTGGTACACATTTGTTCAAATAGCATGAGATCCAGCACAAAGGCCAAAGATGCAGTCGCACAATGATCATGAAGAAAGAAGTGTCCAAAAACCCCAGTAATGCACTTTGTCCGCTGAGTATGAATCCGCACAACCAGCATTAGCACTTCTCTAACTCCCAATGACCATGGTACCTGCTAAGTATGAGTTTGATAAAACCAACATTGCCACAGCCATACTTTAGTACACCTCGGTCTGGCTAGACTGACGCAAAGCAAAACTAGATTGCTCAAAATCTTTAAAAAAAAATGTCTCTTTAAAAATCACTGAGGTAGCCTCGACTGGAAACTGCCTACATGACACATTTATGGACACTGGTTCTTGTAATAAAACCATTTTAATGCTTTTTTGTAATAAAACTATTTTACTTACAAAAGTCATTGCTGAATAAAATTGATTTGCAGGTTAGACTGTATTCTCAAAATTTGTAAGCCAAAGACAAAGGCTGTGACAGCTTATGTAGTAACATGGACAGTTACTTCATTGTTCAACTCTCAAGTCAGTAGAAACCCTGGTTTTGATAAATGTTTACAGGTCCCCAAGGGATCAAAAACAGCACATTTTCAGTGGAAAATGGGTACAAATTGACTTATTATAAGCTTTTCCTTAAGGAAAATCCCATCCTTTTCACTTGAGTTACTGTATACCTGTACTGTATGTCATTATCAACTGTGTCACCATATGCAAGAAATATCAGAATAGCAACTAAAACCTGTGTTTGACAAATGAAGGTCACTGTAGATCTTCCAAAATGTTGCAATAGAGTGGTGCAGGTATGACACCAGAACCTGGAGGATTAATTCACTGCTGGTTCCTCGAGATTTCTCTATTGGGTTTAATAATGGGGTTTTTCAATTTATTAGTAAAATAAAGAGTGTGGCAAACATAAACTGATGATAGTTTGACATTTTGTTCTACAACATAAACTGTAGTTTATGCAGTTTACTTAGTAGAACAAAATGTCAAAGTATCTTCAAGTTATGTTTACCACAGGCTTTATTTTACTTATAAATTGAAAAACCCCATTATTAAACCCCATAAGAAAACCAGTGGAAAATTTGTCTTCCTGGTTCTGACTTTCATACCTACACCACTCTATGCAAGCTAGCACTTATTGTTGCATGCAATGCTATTTTTCATCAGACACATTTTTGAGAGACATTGACATCATCTCTTGCACCAACAGAACCAAGTCCAGAACGAGTTGGCAGAGCCTCGTCCCCACCAACACAGGTGGCTCCAGCATCGCTCAACAGGTGTCCTACCACAGCCTGAGCCCGAGGAAGAATCAAAACCCTTTGTCCTAGACCTCAAAAACTTTCCAGACCTGGCGAATGCTGACACTGACTCCCAAAACCCAAACATTCAGGTGAGCACATGCAAGAGCACACATCTCAAGTTAGTAGTCATCTCTGTGAAATGCTTTGTGATGTGACTTCCGATGACTGAGCGGGGCAAGTCATAATATGCCAGCCCGGAGATAATAAGCCATTACTGTGTTTCTCTACTCTGAGGCTAATGTCTAATCCTGTCTAAGCCAAAGTGGATTCATCAGCATCCATAGTGAGTCATCACTCCTGATAGGATGTAGTTAAGTGTAATAACTTAATAAGTAATCTTATCTTGAGATGAGGAGGAAGTAATTCTGCTTGATTTGATATCGAGCCTGAGCTTAAATCAAAAAACTCGATCAGTGACTCACCGCTGAAACTTACTGTCACTGACTTTTCTCCAGACTTACTACAGGATTATTTGTCTTCATTGCCTTTATTAGCTGCGTGATTTAAGTTCTTAAAATAACACCCAGGCCTGGTTTCACAAATTAACTTAAGCCAGGACTACAACTTTTACAAAAATGCCTTAAAACAAACATTAATGTGTGCATCTTGACACAGATCAGTGACACTGACATATTTTAAGATATGTCAGAGCAAGATATTTTCAGTTGAGACAGCTCAAACATGCATATTAGTCTGGGACTAGCTTAAGCCTTGTCTATGAAACCGGGGGCCAGTGTTCCATCCTATTTAAATCATATTATTTAATCCCTGTGTACTTTGCATCCTTGGTTGTAGGTGACCATCGAGGTGTTGGATGACCCCCCCATGGAAGTGGACATGGACCTGGTTAAAGAATGGAGCAACGACTGGCCTACATCTTCTCCCTCCTCTACTGTAGAATGGATGGGTGGGAAGAAGCTTTTCTGGCCTTTATTTTGGGGCTACACAGATGTAGATTCAGGCGAGGACGGTACTGGCCAAGCAGTGGAGGAAGAGGATGATTATGCACTGGAGTATGACAGTGGGGAGCCCCTTCCTAGTGGACTGGACAAGACAGGTGGCATTTGGGAAAGCCCATGGACTCAACGCCATTATGGTGAGTGCTTTCTTTTTATTAGCTGTTTCTACACACAAGTCTTGAGAATTAGAAGTAAGAGTATTTGAACATTCAAGCTGTGTGATTAATAAAAGCCTTGGAATGAAGAAAGCTGACAGAAGTTGTTTAAGGCAAAGAGAGATGTAGACACTGGGGAGGAAGGGTAGAGCGAGCTGGGGTTTCACAGCATTGATTCAGACTAAACTCGCAGCCAGCGGCGGGGTATTTGTGAGTGCCGGACCTTTGATGTAGACACTGGTTCCACTCGGCGGAGAAGACCACTGTTTGAAGACGAGCCCGATCCGCTCACTAATGGCAGCGTGAGTACATTCTCTTGGACAAATAAGCCCATGCTTGTGTTCAATTAGAGCGCAGATCGGGAACACAGAGTGAGAGGGGTCATCCGTTTACTTTTTATGTCCCGCGGGTTGGGCCCCAGACCCTGCAAACCCCCACCCACCCCTGCCTAGAGCGGCTAGATCTTTTAAGCCTGTTCAAGAATCCTAGGCTTTTCAAGGCCATGCATAACATTACGCTTCTGTTCCTTTTTTGTTTTTCTCTCCAGGCCATGTCTGTTTTATGGTGGGAATTGTGCATTTTGCGTTTTAGCTGTGCAGTCTTTCATTGGAGACAAGTATGAAATGGGATGGGGGTTTAACTGGAGCGGTCAAGGAAAGACACATTAGAAAATTAGAGACTAAGAATGGCCTCAATCTAGACCAGAAGTTGATGCCTATTCTACTATTGCAGGATAATTTCATTTTTGAAATGGATTTCTGTGCCTTTAACAGGACAGGAAGATAATATTTTATTGAAATGATGCTTTGTTTGTTTATTCTGAAGATTTCAGTCCTTTTTTTAAACTGAGGGCCCTTTATGATTCGTTCAGCCAAAGGAATCGTCAAAGAGATTTAACAGCCCGTCCAAAATGTTCTTGACACCAATCTTTTAGCATGGGTAACTGCTAATGCTAACCATCCAAATCTTGACCCTGTGGATTTAGTGCCCATTCCTGCTTCTGCTATACGACAAGCCTTGTGACTGCTGTGGGTTTCACAGTTTGGCAGTTCTACAAAGCCAGCAAGCCAACGCCTCCTTTTCATCATTCACTAGTCTGTCTGTAATCAGGACACCATCACTGTGTGTGCAATGTCATTGGCACCCCACCCAAATTCAAGTTTAAATATTTAAAAATGCTAGTCTGTAATCTATACTCTGTATTACAGAAGAAAGAAGAAGACATCTGTTGTCTTTGTTTAATGCGGCAGTTTATTTTTTTGTAAAGAGTGTTGAAATGCCCTCCAAATGCTAAAAGCTAATCAGCCTTTTTAAATCTGTTTTTTTTTTTTTTTTGGAGGATATAAGGCCTGGCAAAAGCTTACTCTTTCAGCTTACCCTTGTTTTCTTCTGCAAAAGTTACCATCAAGGTATTAGAGTGTTTTTGTTGGTGGTTTCCAGGGTGCTACCATGCTATTGCAAAGCTTTTCCTGAGGTGGTGTCTTTGAGTGATGAGTGGCTGTTATTATGTTTCTATGTATTTGCGGGGTTTATTACTAAGATATTGCTGGAGTGCTTGCTAGATGATTTCTAACTGCTAACTGGTCTTGCATTAAGTTGTCAGTGTAAACAGGGTCTGAAACATTTTGTGATTAGATCACTAAAACCCCATGTATGGGGGCAGTCTGAAACAACATAAGAGGTTGTGTATTAACAGCATAAGTGCATGGTTGCAGGCATGCATTTGAAGCACATATTAATACCAAGCAGAAATAGTAACGGTAATGCGTCCCAGAGGAACAATTGTTATCCAATCACTGAAAAGTACTTGAGGTTAAAGATTTTCTTCAAACCCTGCATGAGGAATGGTGATGGGTACCACCAACCACCAAAAAAAAAAAAAAAAACTGTTTTAACTGATTATTCTTGTGTCTTTAGGAGAGAAAGAGGAAGAATGGAGTGCATGGGGTCCCTGTAGTGTCTCTTGTGGAAATGGCAACCAGACCCGTTCACGTTCATGTGGAGATTTCTGCATCTCCACTGAATCCCGAAGTTGTGATCTCGTGCCATGCCCAGGTTATTTCAGTTCTCAAAAATGCATCTGTTTTTAATAAAATTCTTAACCATTTTGTGTAATATCATGTCACACTGAGGGTTTTTTGTCTCTCCAGATGATTGGAACAGTGTGGCTTATGTCTTTCCATTTGAGATGGAAAATGGTACAGAACCCTTTGGCACTGGTGAGTGCTTTAAAGCTGTCAGTTTTCAATTCAATTAATCATGAATTGTACAAATAAGTATAAAATTAAAAAAAACAAAAAAACATTCAAATGTTAGTGGAATATGTACACCTGTGGAGTGGCTGAACTGACTCTATACATCCACAAAATGTCACCTTGACATTAACATTGTATTCTGTTTGTAGGTGATATTTTATGCTCGTTGTTGAGTCCTAATAATAATGAAATTCTGGCATACCAAGATGGCAAGTGACATGCGTTTTGTTAAATGTCCCATTTGAATTAGATTTATAATTGTATTGAGAAGCCATTGCCAGTGAGAAGCTCTTGCTCCATCATAAAAAACTGATAGAGCAGTTGCGATGTAAAATCAGATAAATGTGTTAACTTGTTTAGATGTATTAGTTAATGCTTTTTGCAACATATAGTCCATATGAACTTTCACCCCGATCTCACAGCAATTCATACATATTTTATGAGGTGGCTAATTCGTACGATTTCGTACGACCTCACTCGTACAAATTCATACGATTTTTGCCAAATCGTACGTATTTTACGAGTTGCACAATTCGTATGAATTTGTGCGAATGACCTACACCTAACCCCGCCCCTAAACCTACCCGTCACTAGGGTTTAGACAAATCGTACTAAATCGTACGAGTGAGGTCGTACGAATTTGTACGAATTAACCACCTCGTAAAATACGTACAAATTGGTCGTAAGATAGCGTTGGAACTTTACACACAACGATGCATGAATATGTGAATTCTTATTTTATAATGTGTGAAACTATCACACACTACTTTTTAAACCACTACTGGGCAAATGGTACTGCTATAGTTGATATGGCTAATTTGTGTAATCTGTTTGGTTGTTCTGCAGATGTTGACAGCTGTGAGAAGTGGTTGAATTGTAAGAGTGAGTTTCTCCAGCGTTACCTGCAGCAGGTATTGACTGAATTACCCAGCTGTCCGTGCACCTATCCTTCAGAAGCCTCCACCAATATAGTCAGTCTGCTGGATGCAGGACGTGACCAGACCTTCCAATGGAGGGATGCTAGCGGCCCAAAAGAACGGCTGGACATCTACAAGCCCTCGGCACACTCTTGCTTGCGTTCTGGTCTCTCAAGAGATGGCAGCACTCTGGCTGCGCAGCATTGTTGCTATGATGACAACAAGCTTCTAATTACAAGGGGCAAGGGTGCAGGTACTCCCAACCTAATAAGCACAGAATTCTCTCCAGAGCTGCATTTTAAGGTGGATGTAATGCCTTGGATTCTGTGCAAAGGAGACTGGAGTAGGTTTCATGCCATCCGCCCACCCAATAATGGCCTGCATTGCACAGAAAACCCCCAACAGGACATTTTCATGAATGAATTGGAGGAGGCCAGAGAATATTAAGTCACCAAATTACTGTCCCTCCTCTGACACACCATCCTACTGTGGTGCTTAACCCAATACAAAAAAATACCAGCCAGCCGCATAAGTGTGCAGTATAGAGCCAGTCTTATGTTGTGGGACGCATTGTCGTAACTGTATTCGCAAAGCATGGCCTTTAGCTTTTCCTGTGTTTGGAATATTGTGGGAAATGTAAGAAATGTTTAATAATCAATCTGTTAATAATCTCTCTTTTGATATGTGCATCTTATAATTCTTGTATTTGTGTAAATGGCCAATACAGCATTTTGTTGGTGTTGTTGTTGCTGCTCCAGTCACATAGAGTGCGAAGCAAAGGTCTGACACCACAAATTATAAATTATCAGCATAATAAAATTATATTAAAAAATGTACATGATTTTAATGTCTAACTTTTGCTTATTAGACAGCAAAACTGAATCTAACAAGAGTTCCACATTTGTTCAAACCTACTGATCATGTTATCCAGCATGATTTGAGAATATTCCAAAGAGCATCTTATGTGCTTCAGTCTGACCCCTTGTTGCTCACATGGTCAATGTAATTTGCTTATTTCACCCCTTATTCATTTTAATTGTCAAAATCTTATTTATTTTTTGTTTTAACAATAACATTTAATCGTAATTGATCTTGAGTCCCATATATTGAGTGTGGTCTCAGACCTTTAGATCCCACTGTATTTACTTTGATATCAGTGCCATCAAATGTAAAATTTGGGTCCTGAAGCAAAATGAGTTAAAAACGTCTGCTATAGACTTGCGGGGATGTTTGAGAGTCAATAGGCACACTTTCACTGCCAACTCAGGGGAAACCATTCCATAACAATGTTCATTTAGTTCTTTAATAGAGTCTAAATTTCAGAAAGGGAACGAGCAGACAGACATAAAGAGAATATTATAATGTGTATATTGTTATAACATGTATGTGTATGTACAATTTTGCTGTTTAGTTGTTCTGCAAGTGTGCATTTGCTGTGTTGTTATTGCTGTTGCTTTTCATGTGTTGTTGGGAACTGTTGCAGGGGAACTACATAATATTGCTCCTGACCTCTAATTTGAAATATTGCTCTTAAGAGTATGCAGTCTGTGTATGCACATGCTACGGCTGGCACTTTATTTAACATTTCTTGAAATGTATATTTGCATGATGAAACATTGTTATCTGTGTTTGTGGTGTTTTTCCTGTGGTCATTGCTACATTAATGGCAACAACGGTATTTCTGTGTTAGCATGTGTTGTACAGTATTTATTGTATTTTTATCGCACATTTGCTGACGCTTTGAACTGATCATCCATTCAGATGGTGCACTACCCAGAGTCCTCCAGGACACACTGACCTAAAAAGGGAAATCATGTTCTCAAACACCTCTTTAACAACAAGACAAGTCAATATTCACTGTTTATTATCATGTGTACTTTATAATGATTTTGCAAGTTCTATTAAAACAAATACAAAGATGAGTTTGAAAATCTCTTGCTTGTTTCTTTCAATAAAATACATCAGGTTGTCAGTTTAGTTATGAATCGTAACATCTGGACTAACTATGCTAAGCAAGAACACTCCATGCAGACTTTTTTGGCACTGCAATGCAAATACCTGTCATCCCTTTATACGAACAACCATCAATACCCATCAGTGAGAGACTCATCAGGGATCAAGTCTTTGATTACTCTGTTTTTCCATTTGTTCAGTTTTAACTAGAAACATTCAAAAACTGGAAACTCATCTCCCCTGGCTATCTGCTTTTTTTGTATTTGTGGAAATCTGTTTTTAGTTAGAAGATGTTGTTTCCCGAGTGATGAGCGGGGTTGTGTGCTGTTCAGACTTGAATTGAGAATGCCTTTTAAATTCCTGAATTTGAACTGAATTTAAAGTATGGTGGCCAACACAATGTAGAATTGTAATTTGAATTTAGAACAGGACTGACCATTAGGTTATGGAGTCTTGGGTTATGGAGATGGAGTTTTTTGTTTCATAGCACTCTCGCCTTTGGCTTGCTTACTGGGGGGGTTAAAACATTATAAGTTGGCTCTTAGCAGCTTCCTGTTTAAAATACATTGTTTTTAACCACAGTAAGCAACAACATCACAATATACTAATTCTGCTTGAAATCAGAGACGTTAATAGTTGAAATTAAAAATATACCCTATATATCTTCAACATCATCACTTGAAAGACAGTGTCTGGTGACCAACAACTATTTAGTTACCCACATTCTTCTACATATGAATGTATAAAAATATCAGTGAGTTTTGAATGCTCGGGTATATCTCTGAGCTTCAGACTTTTTCATCAGTGACAATCTATCATATTTTCATTAGTACACTTTTATATTTTGGTGGCATAGGCCAAGTCACTGACACAGGTTCTAAAGTGTGAATTAAATATTTTGGGTGAGTTGCTACATTTTGCAGACATGCAACAGAGTTCTGATGTTCCAGCAAACAGTTGTAAAGAATGTGTTAAGAATGTTTCGTAAAATATGCCAAAGCGATTGAATATATGTGCCAGACAACACTACATTATAGCAAGATCTAAGTATGAATTTCTATAAAGCTGCTTTGAAACTGTGTGTACTTGTCACGTTACGTTGTAGTAAGGGAGAACGCAGGAGTCTCAAACTTCCCTTGAATCGTGATTAATACTGAAAACGCAGGGTACATCCAACTCAGGAGCAAAATCAAACAACGAGTAACAAAGTAGACCGGACGAGGAATGAAGGAACAAACAGGAACTAATACACATAGGATAATTAATCAATCAACTCAACAGTGGAGCTGGTGGATGTTAGAGACCTTGTGCTTCTCCACCTTCCGTTTGAGGATGTCCCACAGATGCTCAATAGGGTATAGGTCTGGAGACATGCTTGGCCAGTCCATCACCTTTACCCTCAGCTTCTTTAGCAAGGCAGTGGTCGTCTTGGAGGTGTGTTTGGGGTCGTTATCATGTTGGAATACTGCCCTGTGGCCCAGTCTCCGAAGGGAGGTGAACATGCTCTGCTTCAGTATGTCAAAGTACATGTTGGCATTCATGGTTCCCTCAATGAACTGTAGCTCCCCAGTGCTGGCAGCACTCATGCAGCCCCAGACCATGACACTCCCACCACCATGCTTGACTGTAGGCAAGACACACTTGTCTTTGTACTCCTCACCTGGTTGCCGCCACACACGCTTGACACCATCTGAACCTAATAAGTTTATCTTGGTCTCGTCAGACCCCAGGACATGGTTCCAGTAATTCATGTCCTTAGTCTGCTTGTCCTCAGCAAACTGTTTGCGGGCTTTCTTGTGCCACATCTTTAGAAGAGGCTTCCTTCTGGGACGACAGCCATGGAGACCAATTTGATGCAGTGTGCGGTGTATGGTCTGAGCACTGACAGGCTGACCCCCTACCCCTTCAACCTCTGCAGCAATGCTGGCAGCACTCATACGTCTATTTTCCAAACACAACCTCTGGATATGACGCTGAGCACGTGCACTCAACTTCTTTGGTCGACCATGGCAAGGCCTGTTCTGAGTGGAACCTGTCCTGTTAAACCGCTGTATGGTCTTGGCCACCGTGCTGCAGCTCAGTTTCAGGGTCTTGGCAATCTTCTTATAGCCTACGCCATCTTAATGTAGAGCAACAATTCTTTTTTTTCAGGTCCTCAGAGAGTTCTTTGCCATGAGGTGCCATGTTGAACTTCCAGTGACCAGTATGAGAGAGTGAGAGCGATAAAAATAAAAATTTAACACACCTGCTCCCCATTCACACCTGAGACCTTGTAACACTAATGAGTCACATGACACCGGGGAGAGAAAATAGCTAATTGGGCCCAATTTGGACATTTTTACTTAGGGGTGTACTAACTTTTTTGGCCAGTGGTTTAGACATTAATGGCTGTGTGTTGAGTTATTTTGAGGTGACAGCAAATTTACACTGTTATACAAGCTGTACACTCACTACTTTACATTATAGCAAAGTGTCATTTCTTCAGCGTTGTCACATGAAAAGATATAATAAAATATTTACAAAAATGTGAGGGGTGTACTGTGAGACACTGTGTATATATATATATATAGCTATACAGAGCTTAGAAATACATTGACACTGGCTAATGCAAATGGGTCACCAACAGCAGTTTTGTAGCATGTCAAGAGTGAAATTATATTCTTATAAGAAATTTGGAACAACAGCTTTAGGACTTGGCCTGACATGGACCCTAAAATGCTGTCTAAAATAAAAGGGTTATAACAGTTTCCAAGTCAAGAAAACAAAATAAAATATACACAAAGGTCAATTTTTGAAAGGCTACTCTCAAAACGCACCAGTATTTCAGATCCACGTCAGAAGTCTGGGCTCATCAGGCAGGCACCCTGCCAGTACTTGGTGACTACAGTGCTATTTGCTCTCTCAGAGCTACAGGAATCTAAAATTTCCTCTGTTTGTGTGGCTCTGGAGTGGCTTCAGTACTCTCGTGCTGTCTGCCACCCACTGAGACCACAGATGTAAGTGATACAGGCCACACATGCTATAAACCCTCTGAGTGGAGGCCTGATTATAGCATTCATCTTTTTTTTTTCTTTTCAATTAACTGGTTGTTTGAAGACTGAGAACTGTGGTGATCTTTTCTAACACTGATAGATGCTGTTTTCTACTTTTAACACAGAGGGTATCTTGTGGTGTAGAATAAATCTAACCAAAATTTTAAAACCAGTCCATTAGGCCTTTCAACTGATACCAGCACATCAATAACCATTTTTTTTTTTTTTTTTTGACATGTGAAATGTTAATTAAATGCCGTAGGCTGTAAATCAAAAGTTGGCATTAAATGATCAGTGCACAGAAGAAGAGTCATGTGACAAAAGAAGATGGCACCAGTTTCAAACAAGTGCTTCTGTGGGAGCAGATCAAACAAAAGTGCATATGATTAGAAGCCTAATAAAAAAAATGAAACTGAAATTGAGTTAATTTTATTCTGATGTGATTTATAACGAGCAGTACTGCCACCATGATGATAAATTAGCTATTCTGGATAGCTTTACACATCTGTTAATTTTCTTTTTTTTCCTTTTATCTGGTATATTATTTTATATTTTGTTATATGTTCATATATTTGTACTTTATTTCATTACATTTTATTCCATTTTATAACACACTTTTATTTATTATTTTTTATCTTTGTCATCTTATATGTTTGTAAGACTATCAAGTGCTACTATAGTCAAGTAATATACAATATGAACAATTAAATATGCTACCAGAAAATATATTACCATTTCTAAAATACTTATCTAAGTACCGGTATATTGGTTTTCCTTTGGAATGTAGGAATAGAAGAAGATTAACACTGCCCTCTATCGTCCAAAACCCTTCAAAAGAAGTCACTGTACCCGGATATAAAGACTAAGCGTCAAAATATTTTGATAGCAGTAAGGCAGAAAGACGTACATTATTACACTGAGCTACTGTACAGCACCATCATGATCTCAGAATGGGTCTCATGTATGATGCTTTACCTACTTACCACTGTTTTCTGTACATTTCTTGCATATTGTTTGTATGTTTATCATGTTCATCAGAAATATGACCATATACCTGGACCTCCAAGAGACAGGTAAGAAACTTTAGAAATGTCTTCCTTTTATGAATGTGTTTGATACAACTACATAAAAGATATTGCAATAATACCATATTTGTTATTATGATCAAAACATAACTTAACGTAACATGAAAACGAATATTCTGACAGTTTTCTGCTAGGACATACACCGACTTTTGCCAGAGCGACGAAATCGGATAACTTTATACAGGACTTATTTCTTCAGTGGTAAGAGCAAAACACTTGAAAGTAGTTGTAATTTGTCATTTATTTATTTGTCTTTTTTCTCGCTTGACTAAGGACGTGTTGAGCCCTTGTACCCACAAATAATGCTACTGTTACGTGACTGTGTTATCATATCACAGGTAGTGATATGATAACACAGTTATCATATCACAGGTAGTGATATTGCATAGGTCTCTCTCTCTCTCTCTCTCTCACACACACACACACACACACACATCTGGATTGCTATCCTTGTGGGGACTCTCCATAGGCTTAATGGTTTTTCTGCTGTACAGACCGTATTTTCTATTGCCCTACACCAACCCTACACCTAAACTTAGCCCTCACAGGAAACTTACTGCATTTTTAGATTTTCAAAAAACTTCATTGTGTGTGATTTATTAGCTTGTTTACCCGTTGGGACCTCAATTTAGGTCCCCACCGTGACATGAGTCCCCATGAGTCTGTGTGTATTCAGGTTTAAGTCCCCACCAGAATATAAAAACAGGTACACACACACACACACACACTAATACTTTTAATCTCAAAACCTAAATGATTTCATGCAATTTAAATAAAAAAATGTCTTAAATCACTGCATTATATATATATATATATATATATATCAAAACATCGCCTGGGATGTGAGCTTTTGAGAAACTGGTTTCCACTTCTGACATTTTTTTTAAGACAAAATATAAAATATATCCAAATATGTATTTATTGAATTTATTTATTACATTTATTGAACTATAATAAGATTATTAGATAGATTCAGAGTTGATTCAGAGTTGTATGATGCATTCTCAACAATGTGACAATGTTCTTATTTTTAAGGGCAGAAAAATATGGCCCTGTCTACAGGCTGAACAGTTTTCATTATGTTGTAATCAAAGTCCATTGCCCTGAGGCTACAAAGGTAAATATTTAAAATTTCATTAATGTTCAAAATTAGATGCCACACAATCGAATAAATAAAATTCTCTGCCCTGTTATTGTAGACACTGCTGATGTCACCTAAGTATCTCAAAGATCCCTTTGTCTACAAACGCCTCTTTAACTTATTTGGGAAACGGTAAGCTTTATTTTATTCTGGATATGTCAGAGCATTGCTAGGGTTAGTCTAGTCTGATTATATCTACATCTCTACATTATCTCTACAGGTGTGTCTTCATCCATTCCAACCATTTCATGGAGTATTCAGAAATAATCTCTGTGATGAAAATTTATACGAAAATAAAGACATAAAAACCTGTATATAAATAATGGAAACTAATACATGTGAAGCAAGCAATGATATGCTGTGCTATTCATGGATTCCAGCACATTTTACAAAGCAATATGTTAGTGCTGTCAAACAATCGCAATTAATCGCATCCAAAATAAAAGTTTTTGTTCACATAATATATGTGTGTGTACTGTGTATATTTATTATGTATATATAAATACAAACACATGCATGTATATATTTAAGAAAAATATGTTGTTTATATTATAAATATATTTATATATAATATAAATTATATGAATATAAATATATACATGCATGTGTGTGTATTTATATATACATAATAAATATACACGGTACACACATATATTATGTAAACAAAACTTTTATTTCGGATCCGATTAATTGTTTGACAACACTAGCAATATGCCTATTTTTTTTTTTTTTTAGAATTTATAGGATTTTTTTTTTTGTCTCCTGTTTGTAGAAATGAACCAAGTGGATCCAACAATTTGAAATATGTTGCATCTGCACAAATATTGGACAGACTGTTTACATAGCAGGGAGGTCAATCAATTAAAATATGCATTTCACATTTGGTATACTCTGACCTGCAAATTTTTAGCACAACATGTAGACATGAGACCAAAGCAAAAACAATGTCACAGTGTGACTTAAAGTGAATATCTTAGCCAAATTAGAACACAAACTTTAATTCTGCAGATTTGCAGCATTGATTGTGTAGTTGTATTTTATTATTATTTGTTATGTTGATGTTTTAAAAAAGACGTTGCAGAGCGTTGTAATGTCACGACCATTCAAAGAAATTTTGCATGCTCAAAGTGTAGTGTATCTGCGACTTAATGCACATTGTTTTTGGTTTAATGCGGCTTGAATGAATTAGCATTTTTTATGGGATTTGCTTTACCAGTGGTGTGAAAGTCTTAATCAATCTTCTCAGGTTCCTTGGAAATGGGTTAGTGACAGCTGTGGACCATGACGTCTGGTACAGACAGCGTCGTATCATGGATCCAGCTTTTAGCAGCACGTGAGTCAAGAACATCTCTGATATAATGAAATGAGTTAGAGATGCACCTCAACTGATGCTGTCTTATCCATCAGATACTTACGAAGCATGATGGGCACTTTTAACGAGATGTCTGAGCGCCTAATGGACAAGCTGGAGGAAATAGCCGACATGAAAACACCTGCCATCATGCATGACCTGGTCAACTGTGTCACACTCGACGTCATTTGCAAGGTTTCACTCTTCTTACTGCTTATTCAAATGAAGGGCTAATACATGGAAGGTGAAATTAGCTGTTGATCAATACTATTCATGTTTCTGTCAGGACCACTATCGTCAAAGATGACTGACAACTAGCATACAGTTTGGATTGGTGGTATGGTTCTGTTCTGGGCAAGAACTTCCTGCGTATCCGTGCGGCCTAGCATGGATGAGAGCAGGAAAAGCAGCGATAACCCCCTTAGGGTAAACAGAACAGAACCAACATAAATGTATTGCAGGTATAATTGAAGTTCAGTAATTTAATGTAAAAATTTTAGAAATAAGTCTGATTCAAAGGGGATCCTGACCGAACAAGAGGAGGAGATGGGGATGGAGGAGGGTATTGAGGCTATTGAGCAACGCAAAAGCTGCTGATAATACTGAAGGACCTTATATAGGTGCATCTCAAAAAATTAGAATATAAAAATTATATAAATAGAAAGTTCTTTTTTTTGTAACTTGTTTTTTGTCATTTCAAAAAGTTCTAGATTCATTACATGTAAAGTAAAACATTTCAAAAGTTTTTTGTTTTAATTTTGATGATTAGAGCTTACAGCTCATGAAAGTCAAAAATCTAGTATCTCAAAATATTAGAATATTTCATGAGATCAATCAAAAAAAGGATTTGCAAAACAGAAAAGTTCAAGTTCTTTAAAGTATGTTAATTTATGCACTCAATACTTGGTCAGGACTCCTTTAGCACAAACTCCAGCATCAGTGAGGTGTGGCATGGAAGCGATCAGCCTGTAGCACTGCTGAGGAACTATTGAGCCTTCAGCTCGTCTGTATTGTTGGACTGACTGTTTCTCATCTTTCTCTTGAAAATATCCCATAGATTCCATATGGTGTTCAGGTCAGACATGTTGGCTACTGACTTTTACCAAGCAAGCACAGTAAAATCACGGTCAGCAAACCACTTGGAAGTGGTTTTGGCACTGTGGGCAGGTGCTAAAGTCCTGTTGGAAAAGGAAATCCTTTCAGGATCAGGATTTTCCTGAAGACGTCTGAGCGTGGTGACTCTTGATGCACTGACTCCAGCTTCAGTCCACTCCTTGTGAAGCTCACCTAAGTATTCAAAATGGCTTTGCTTGACAGTATTCTCAAACTTGCGGTCATCCCTGTTGCTTGTGCACCTTTTCCTACCCAATTTCTTCCTTCCAGTCAACTTTGCATTTAATGTGTAACGGTGGCACTCAAATGTAAATATTATTTTTAAATTTTTGACTTTCATGAGCTGCAAGCTCAAATCATCAAAAAAAAAACCTTTTGAAATGTTTTACTTTACATGTAATGAATCTAGAATATATGAAAGTTTCACTTTTTGAAATAAGTTACAAAAAAAAGAACTTTTTCACGATATTCTAATTTTTTGAGACGCACCTGTATATAGTTTGGGTGCTGTGATAGGTTTCACATCCCTATAGGTAGACCAGCTGAGAGTCAGATTGCATACAGTTTGGGTTGGCGGTGTGGTTCTGTTCTGGGCAAGTACTCCTTACACATCCGTGCAGCCTAGCAATATCCTCCAACACAAAATGACACTGAAAATCTCAGTGCTTTAAGCAACAAGCATGTTGCCCTTACCCAATGACCCAAAGAGTATGTTGCCAAACCTACATACTTAATCAGATGACCTAACAAGTATGCAGCCAATACCTGAGAATCTTACACAACAACAACAGTGTTCTCAATAACAACCAGATAGCTTTTAGAACAACATAATCAAAAACCCTTAAGAACAAGAACAAACATGTTCCCAATACAGCTACAGCTTTAAGAACAAGCATGTTCCCAATACAACTAAATAGAACAAGCTTGTTCAATACTCGAACAGAATCAACGCTGAACTGACTTAAACTGAACAGCTATTTACCATGTCTCTTTGCATCTGTGCCATAGAAGAAATTATTCTGATTGCACCACGATCGTTATTTCCTGTCTACCGCTAAGCTGCTTGAATCTGCTGTATTCTGCTATAGAAATAAAGGCGACTTGACTTCATAGGTTAAAGCATGCACAGCATGTTGCATCAACAAGCATTGCCAATGACAACAGATTAATAACGCACATTGCCAATATGATCGCATTAGCCTAGCACAAGCATTTTACTGAAAATGACTAAATAAGCCTAAGCAACATGGATAGCCTTAGCAACAAACATGTTGCGAATAACCTGAGAGCATTAAAAAGGAACTTAGCTTAGCTTTGTGAAGACATTCAGAGATGATAATGGAGAATGAAACATAGCCAGCTGTGATGTGGATGCTTGATCTCTTGATATCCTTCTTCATGCGGGGAGTGTGGATCCCCATCTGAATTTATTTTTGAGTCAGTCAAATTAGTATAACTCATGGAGTCTGTGTCAATAATGCAGTGATGCTAGAAGCAATGCTAACTCAGTCACTTCCAAATTAGGCAGCTTATGATCTATGCGGTGAATTCGCGTGTTGAACTTGAATGAATCTGAGGTGAAGTCCATTGAGGGAACGAATTCCTCTCGCTAAATTCACATTTACATCATTCCTAGTGAGATACTAGGGTTTGCCTGCTGAATTTGCCATTTAATTAGCTATTGAGCAACGTGAAAGCTGCTGATAATACTGAAGGACCTTATATATGGGTGCTGTGATAGGTGTCACATCCTTCTAGGTAGACGTGAATCTTCTGAGAGTCAGCTGATGCAAACTAACGTGACCTGCCAGAATTAACACTACACTTGATATTCATCAACAGGCGGCTTTTGGTGTTGATTTAAATTTGTTCAAGCAAACTGACAGCTCCTTCCAGAATGCAGTAGAACAGTGTTTAAAGGGCATGGTGTTCTATCTCAGAGACCCATTCTTTAAAGTAAGAGAATTTATCCACAGATTCTTATGTCACCCTAAATTAGTAGGTTTAATGCTATATAGTAATTTTTTTTTTTTTACGTGTGTGTGTTTTTTTCATTTGCGGGTCCTTAGTTTTTTCCAAAGAACTGGAAGACTGTACAACAAACTAAAGATGCAGCTGAACTCCTGCGTAAAACAGGAGAGAAATGGATACAAAAAAGGAAGACAGCAATAGAAAATGGAGAAGACGTTCCCAAAGACATTCTCACACAAATCCTCAAAACGGCAGGTACGTGTGTCTCAAATGGCTGATATTAAATGGTTAAGTGTATCTTTTCTTTTCCCACTGGTAAAATTAGGTGAAAATGAAAGCAATTAAACTATTAAAGTTCAAATTCAAGTTAGCATAAGTGCAATCAGAAGGAACAGAAAAAGGTTAACTGTTTGCAAAGTGTGTGTAAAATTTGGTAAAGGATTTACTTTTGAGCAATTCAGGTGCAATTACAAGTTTGCGAAAGAATACTGATAGGAATAGATTACAGAAGTCTTAAGACGTTTTAAGAAGTTAAACTGTTTAACTCTGTGGCTAAAGGCATCTATGCAACATGTTCAGGGGCAACGTAATGGGGGGGGGTTAGGACGATTCTAAGGGCCCGACGATAAACCAACAAATATTTTCTCAACAAATATTAATATGTGACTTTTAGAGTTGCTTTTACGTTAACACTTTCCATTTTTGCTGCAGAGGAGGAAAACGTTAATAACACAAAAGATCATGAGCTGATGTTGGACAATTTTGTGACTTTCTTCATTGCTGGTGAGTTGTGGCTTTGTTTGATTTTTGTTCATAAACCCTTGCAGTTATAAACAGCAATTTATTCTGTTGCAGGGCAAGAGACAACAGCCAATCAGCTCTCATTTGCAATTATGGAATTAGGGAGACATCCTGAGATATATAAACGGTAAAACACTTCTTGGAAATGTGGACCTATTCCATCCGTCTTGCATTACAATGCTTTATAGTTTGAAATTCACCTTCTAGTGAACTTGTGCTGCATCATCTAGTGGACACTTAGGGGAATGCTGCCAGCATGACCAGTGTCTGAAGCACATGAGAAACAATGCCAATCCTATTGGTTCAGGTGGCCTGTGATGTTATAGGCGGGTGCACGGAAGTATAAAAGGGCATCTGCTGAATACATCACTAACTTTTCTTGTCTTCAGGAACCGTCTGTTTGAAGTGTGTGTGAGAGACCAAGGCAGGTGAGCATTATAGAAAGTGTGTGCCTCTGTGCCAGAAGGCACTTGAGGATGCACACGATCTTTGCGTCATGTGTCTTGGTCAGGAGCTAGCGCGTTTGGTGCTCGAGGGCTGTGAATGCGCTCACTGTGAGAGTTTCCAATGAGAAAGCTCTGTTCACATTTGTCCCTCTTCTCGAGATATGACAGACAAGCATCTACATCTCGCTTTTTGGGTCCTGCTGCTGCTGAGGCATGGTGAAGATTCGGTTCGCAGGTTTCAGATGCTCTTTTTAGGGTTATTGTATCCAGTGGATAGTGCTATATTGAGTCGAGCAGCGCCTTAGGGAATGTGTGCCTCCGTGTTTGGCTGTGCCTCTCTAATATGCATGTTATTGTGTGTGGAGAGTCTCGCTGCGCGTTGATATATTGTATTTAAATGCTCTGTGGAGAGATGCTTGCGAACTTTCTCTCCCAGGGTGTTTCAGTGACCTAGAGTGGTTATGTGGAATGTCCCTTCTTGTGTTAAGCCAGATGAGTTTAGGAGTGGGCTGCCTCCCAAGCTTCTGGATATTTTTAAGTGGGCTGTCCCTCTGAATCCCTCTTATTAAATTTGGGCTGAGGAGATTGTTCCCCCTCTTCAGGGCTTTAAGTGAACAGCCCCTGCTCAGAGTGTAGCTGTCTGCGGATGGTTATGCTCCAGCCCAAACTTATTTTGCTCTGGGATATAGCGATCTGATGGCAGCTGTGTTCTAGCCTGGCTTCTATGACTAGGTTAAGTTCCCCTTGGCACAAGCTCTCTCAAGTCAATGAAGTCTTTGTCTAGGAACCTGCTATTCTCGAATAGCTGTGTTCCAACTCAGAGGCTGCTCCCCTTTTTAGAGTTTTTAAGTAGTGGTCTCCTTGAGCCCCTTGCCTAGACTGTGCTGTCTCCCCTGTTTGAGTTTTAAGTAGATGGCCCACTTCTGTGGTCTGGGCAATCTTCAGCCTTAACTGAGGGAACTGCTATTCGAGGATAACTGTGACCAACCCTCTAGTGTTATGGTCACTGCTTACATTAGGCTTTGATCTTGGAATGTGCTTTTTAGGGAATCATTTACTGATGGTCCAGTTCTCCCTCTTGTGAGCTTCTGGTCAATAAGACAGTGCTTCACTAGCCTACTGTGGGACCAACACAGATTGGGGAGGTCCTTAGTAGGGCTGGCTCGATACCACTTTTTTAGAACCGATACCGATCCTAGTTGTAAGTAGACAGCCCACTCTCTGTGGTCTGGGCAGTTTCAGTCTGTCCAACTTCTGGTAGCCCACTCCTAGGTACATACTTTTCTGAGGATAGCTGTGTGCCTCTTCAGTGGGCTTGTGTACCCAGGCTAGTATAGCTCACATTGCATAGCTATCTGAGGATAGCTGTGTTCTTAACTTGGTTGGGATGTTCCCCTTTATCTGGAATCGGTTCCCTCATTTTCTGCCAGGTTATGTGAGCCGCCTGAGGTGTCAGTGGCTTGGCTCCTTTCTGAGGAAAGGCTTGGTGTATGTCTGTCACTTCCTTGGTGCTCTCTCACCAGGTGGACAGGCATGCGCCTCAGCATGGCATATTTGGCATTTCTTTCCCCAAAGTGGGGAGAAGGGGACCGTCTCAGGTTACACATGCAGCCATGGTTCCCCAAGAGGGAACGAGATGCTGTGTCCCCTTACCATGCCTTTGGCCTGCTTGTTTGCATCTTCTTCAGATAACTAAATTGGTGATGTATTCAGCAGATGCCCTTTCATACTTCCAGGCACCCGCCTATGATGTCACGGGCCACATGGAACAGTAAGATTGGCGATTTTTCACACATGCTTCAACACCGGTTATGCTGGCAGCATTCCTCAAAGTGTCTGCTAGATGATGCAGCATCTCATTCCCTCTCGGGGAACCATGGTTACATGCATAACCCAAGATGTTCTTTTCCTTCCCAGGGCTAAAGCAGAGGTGGATGAAATCCTTGGGACGAAAAGAGACATTTCATATGATGACCTTGGAAAATTCACTTACTTGTCTCAGGTTGGTCTGCAAAGATGTTCTTATATAAGCTGCTACACAAATGGTTTTGTATTGATTTCTTTAAATGGTCTTTGTGTTTTTGACTCAATGCTGCAGGTGTTGAAGGAAACCCTGCGTCTGTATCCAACTGCTCCAGGTACCAGTCGTTGGATACATGAGGACATGGTTATAAACGGTCTGAAAATCCCAGGGGGCTGTGCTGTTATTGTGAGTATCGCCAGATTCCCAGTAAGGCTGGTCTGTTCATTATGTAGCTATCGTGGCATGTGTGAAATAAGTCCATTGGAGTGGTCATCATGGGCGGGGTGACGTAGAGACCAGGAAGTTTAAAAAGGCATCCAAAACAAAAAAGCATTAGCTTCTTAAAGGTCAAAGCAAACTGCTCACAGGGATGCAGCAGCAGGAAGCATGGGAGGATGATGTAGCGTATGGGGTGTGCAATTTTACGATTTTTGATCGTGGATGATAAAAAGGTCTCCACGATCTGCTTTTGAAGAAATATCGTAGTATCGCGCTACAGTGCACATTCTGCCAGCTGCAGTTCTGGCGCCTCCGTCTCATTATACTGTACAATGACACGTAGGTGTACATTCACATCATTGTTAAAGGGGACCTATTATGCCCCTTTTTACAAGATGTAAAATAAGTCTCTGATGTCCCCAGAGTGTATATGTGAAGTTTTAGCTCAATATACCCACAGACCATTTTCAAGCTTGTTAAAATGACCACTTTTGGGCATGAATGACATAGCTGTTGAGTGTGTTGCTTTAATCTGAGTGCAGTGCTAGCCTTTGCAAATAAACATTCACTATTTAGTACATGCAGAAAGCCCTGTTATCTTTACAGAAAACTACTCGGTTTCAAAGTCAGTCATCTGATTATACTGTGCATAATAAATTCACGTTTATGAATTACACAGACGGGGAGCACGGCGGGATAAAAATAACAACATAGCTGGTCTCATGCCATCACAAACTTTATAAGTCCCACTTCTGATTATGAGCTCGACAACTTCAAGCGATCGACTCACATTGCTTTCATACGCAACTTTTAACTAACGTTACCACATTCCTATTCACGATCATTCTGGCAGCACTTGAAGGCAGCATCAGTGCAAACACACAAGAGACAATGGTAGCTTTAGCATCATTAGCCATACAGAGTCCCAAGAAGCTCTTTCAGAAAAGCAATTTGGAAAACAAACGCCTGATACTTACTTTGTCTGTAGCTGACATTCGTGCACGAAGCGTTGATATTAATTCCTAAACATATAGGGGACTTTACCGATTTTTTCTGGGATATTTCCTTCGAAAATGAAATTTAACCACAGTGTCCTCGGCTCAGATGAGGGGAGATTATGGCGACTCCTATGTTTATTAGTACATACCAAAACACAACACTTGTAAAGTCTCTTTGGTGCTGACATTGTATATATCTCCAGTAATGGTGGACCGCATCTTCTCACTCAGGGCTGTTTATGCTAATGGGGTAGAGAGTGTCACAAATGGGCGGGACTTTTTCCCCCTCAGTGACGTGCACAGAGGGAGAATCTGAAGCAGCTCGTTTGGAGAGACTGTTTATGATTTATTGGTTTTATAAAAAAAATGAGTTGGTGGATTTTTAACATTATAGGCTGGTGGTTTTCACACATTGCGGCCACACAACTGTGTTCAAACACCTTATAAAAGCAATTTTTGCATAATAGGTCCCCTTTAACTCAGCGGTAAAGTTACTCTCACGGGACACTGCACTTATTCGCAATCACAAAAGTACATTTTTTTCATGTGTTTTAAGCCTTGCCGGTTAAATGTTTCATTCACGCGCCAGACACATGCCAGAGTAGATGGTGTTAGAGCTCATGATGGTGCCCCTCCTACTCTCCAAACAGAGCACTCCAATCTATAGGGGAATAGGGAAGGGGGCTTGAGACACCATCTGTCCCACGCCTATGATGCTGTGCTGGAAACCGTGCCACGACGCTGCAAGGAGAGACTGGAGTGCTCCGTTCGGAGAGTAGGAGGGGCACCATCATGAGCTGTAACACCATCTACTCTGGCATGTGTTACACATTTAATCTAGTAGTCATATGACCTCTATAGGTCTGTTGATCATGTGACGCTTGTGGATATATTTGCCAGAGTTACTTCCTGTTTTTACAACTGATGAAGGTGTTTGGATAGACACCGAATCGTCTTGTTAAGCTTTTTATAATCCAGCGATTTTAATAAAATGTACATTTTTTGGAAAGTTTCTCAATGGTAGTATAAAAAACACCATTTTTACCTAGTTAAAATCAGCTTTTTTCACAGCAACCCGTTTTGTTGCATTTCCCTTTAAATGCTAATGAGCTCTGCTCACCCCGCCCCTCTCCTCTGTGGGGTGAGGAGCCGTCCTGTTTACGGTACATTTACATGGGGTGTCGGCGCCAACGCCTCTCGTTTTCTTTGAATGGAGTGACATCAAGCGTTGCTGAAATTAATTGTGGGTCCGTTGCTCGCAGCAGAAGTTGAAAACTTTTTAACGTTTCAAGTGTCAATGGAGGTGTCAGCCAATCAGAACGCCTTATGCAAATACCCTAGCGCAGATGCTAGCCCAGTTGCGTTCATGCAACAACAGAAAATTGGCTGTTGTCACTATGACGGTTGCGTCAGCACCAAGCTTCAGACACGCGTTGACGCCGACGCCCCGTGTGAATGTAAAGTTACTTTAGCCGCGAAACTTGCTAACTAGCACATTATTAGGAAAGGCGATTTGCAAAGATTCATAAAAAACCTCTCATACTCGCTTCATCTGTAGGTGAAGCTGGATCACGAATGATTCGCACGAACATAGATGCATTTAGGTAGATTGGAGGGCGCATTCCCTTCAAAAACGAAAGTAACATTAATCCTCTGCATCTTCAGCAGCTCAGATGTCGGGAGTAAATGACAACTGCTATTACATCCAACAACAAAACACCTCAATCGCTTAGGAGCCATTCTTGTCTACGTCCCTGCTCCGGCGTCAAAACAATGGTGGTCAGACTGTTACAGCTCACTCAGGTTGGGTCTAATGTAAGACTCCAGTGTCAATCAACTATCGTGGGAGTGGCCTTGGTCTGTGTGACGTCACACAGCCAAGAATCTGAGAAAGGCTTGTTTTTAAGAAAGCGAATATTATTTATATAGATTAACACTGCCAACACACATTTAAGTTCAAATAACATGTAAAAGTGAGTTTTGCATCCGATGACCCCTTTAAGCGCGCAGAGCAACCACTCAATAGGGCATTACAATACTCTAACCTTGAGGTCATGAATGCATGAATTAACGTTTCTGAATTTGCCGTTGAGAGCATAGGTCGTAATTTAGATAGATTTTTTAGATGGAAAAATGCGATTTTACAAATGCTAGAAATGTGGCTTTCGAAGGAAAGATTGCTAAAAATAGCACACCTAGGTTCCTAACTGATGATGAAGAATTGACAGAGCAGCCATCAAGTATTCAAGTGTTCTAGGTTATTACATGCAGAGGTTTTTGGTCCTATAATTAACACCTGTTTTTTCAGAACTTAACAGTAAGAAATTACTATTCATCCAGTATTTTATATCAATTCATGCATTCCATTAGTTTTGCAAATTGGTATGCTTTGTCGCACTGCAAAGAAATATAGAGCTGGATATCATCAGCATAACAGTGAAAGCTAACACCATGTTTCCTAATGATATCTCCCAAGGGTAACATATAAAGCGTGAAAAGTAATGGTCCTAGCACTGAGCCTTGAGGTACTCCATACTGCACTTGTGATTGGTATGATACCTCTTCATTCACTGCCAAGAATTAATGGTGGTCAGATAAATACGATTTGAACCATGCCAATGCACTTCCTCTAATACCAACATAATGTTCTAGTCTATTCAAAAGAATGTTGAGGTCAATAGTGTCAAACGTGGCACTAAGATCCAGTATAATTTGTAACTTTATAATACAGTCAGTCAATTACAGACTTCGTATCCCGATGCAGTTTTTATCATTGCTGGGGATTTTAATAAGGCTAATCTTAAGTCTGTTCTACCTAATTTCCATCAACATGTTACATGTGCAACAAGAGGGGAAAATACACTGGACCATCTTTACACTAACAAGAGCTTACACTGCAGCCCCCTTACCTCACATTGGCAGCTCTG